>JAVIWC010008273.1:0-12137 GCA_031894815.1 Creontiades dilutus
CGAAAGATCTCCGTGCTATAGGAACGCCAATATCTACTCAAGTGACAGTGCGCTCATACAAGATGTCTTTAGGGACCTTTATACGTATACCGCTTCTCAGCAATTAAGAACAGCATTATTTTATCAATAGTATACAGATGAGAGAAACAGCAAATTTTAAACGAAACGGTCACAATAACGATTTCTTAGGATTCTGTTTCTTTCATCACAAACCCATGATTTCATTAGTTTGAGCAATTTACTTAATTGAACTAAAATATTTTTAAATTCTTGCGAGAAGTACTACCCAGGAAGTATGTTGATTCAGATGTTTTGTCTTTCTAGATAAAACTTCTTTACCCTTTCTACTAGCCAAAGGTAATGGAGCACCATCCTTTAGCCCTAATTGCTCTACGCTCTCCGAGCCGTGACTAGTCGTGTGGAGGTCTCTAACCCCCTGACTCCATTAATTGTTTCGGACTATGTTGCAAGGATAAAAACTCGATAAAGGCTAAACCATCCCACAAACAGCTTGAATAACATACGTTTGCACTGTTATCTGTCCCCAGACAGCAATAACCCTGAATTATTTTTTCGTTGGAATTTTGAAAATTTTTGCGTGAATGATGCCCAAGGGAACCCTTTGATTGGAAAGTAGTGTCCAAACTCAATTTCATCCAGCCATTATGGCCAAAAATGGCGGTCCTTCCAGAAGGACGTCAGGGTGATCCATTATCAACAACTGAATATGATGTTCCAATGAAAACAACGTGAAAAACATTTTATTGACATGAAAAAAACCTTGTATTTATTTTATTTTCGAAGTTTTTGACCATAAAGATAAATTACCTATTTATTGATATAATTCAACTTACTTCACTACTAAGAACAAAACAACATTTTTCTATCAATATAGGTGCCTGCTGAACCCATCTACAAATAAAAAGCATGTCATTTCAGAAGATGTGGAACTCTGCAACATTTCTAGAACAGCAAGACATATTCAAGAGCCATTTTTAGCCCTGATTTTTTGTATGGTACGCCTCAAAGCACGATACGTGAACGCCACAGTCACATTTGAGGCAGCTGTTGGTGCATTTTTTGGAGCAGTGCCTACACTTCAACTGCACTTTTTTCGGCTGAGGCTGCTTCTGCAATTTTCTGGAGGATTCCTGAGGACATTTTCTCAATGATTGTCCGCAACGTAATGATGCATATTGTCATATCTAGGGTCCAGCTTCCTTTTTTTCGATGGCCGTCCTCTTGATGTTACTGTCCTTTTGTTGGAGGACAGACCTGAATGGACAATGCTGCGTCTAAAACCAAGTTGGTCCAACTTCCCTCCATCCAGCCGATATAGTTGCCAAGCATTTTGCTCCGCTAGGTCGATCATGTGAGCGATTAGGGAGAAGTACCGTTTCTTTCCCCTAATTGACACTCTGTGAAGGGAGATATTTTGGTCAGCCCGGTCGACGCCGCCCATGTTTTTGTTGTAGCTCATGAAAAGTTTAGGCTGTGACACTTTTAGGCGCTTTTTTTCTCTCTTGAGAACCTTTGGACAGTGTGTACAGGATTCAAGCTCGTGAAGAGTCGAGCTTTGCTGAAAAGAGGAAAGCAAGCGCATAACCCTGACGTCCTTCTGGAAGGACCCACTAATTCAAAGCTTTCCCAAACCTCCCAATCAGAACGGATTCCGACGAAAAGTTATTATATTCAATCAACAACAACCTACGAATCGAAAATAATCATTTTTGGGGCCAAACATCACCATAAATGGACGAAAAACTTATCCGTCAACGATGATGTCTGTGAGCTCAGCCATCATGAAAATAACTTTCAATACTGGACGATGTAATGAACGGGAAACACCCTGAATCGGCTATGTTTACATTCTGGCGTTGACCTTAGGACCCAACCGACACTGTTAAGCCAAGAAATACGTGAGAAGTTCATTCCACTGCCTCACAGACTGCATTACGAGCGCGTAATGCGTGAGTCCTTCCAGAAGGACGTCAGGGTCATCTGGGTTAAGGAGAGCTCTAGAGCCACTAATGAACTTCTGCAGTAATTAACAAGGCCAAGAAGACATAGTGTGGTAAGGTGCATCGAGTTTTCCATTCTCAAATATTTGTCAAGAAGTACTAGGTATCTCCTACCTTTAAGGTAGTGTAAAAGTTGAATTCTATTAATTTTCTTCTGAATTTAGAAATACTATGTAATCGAATAATTTCTATATACTATACATTCTCTCCATTTCTATATATTATTTCTATATACCTATTTGTTTTTAATTAGTTATTCAGTATATCAACTTATTGTTAGAAAACCGCAACACACATCTCCCAGCTCTACAGTGTTTTTGACGGAATGGTAGAAATCAAACGCCGATGAAAGGTGTGATACTATCTACACGTATCGCACTTAAGCTCTTTCTTATTATTTTTGGTATGCACATTCATGTAGCGGATACGAGGATGCGGTATGGACCACGTATGACTTGACTTGCTATTTTAGTACTTTATTCTGAAGGAATCAATGATAATTAATAATTACTAGTCCTGATAATTTACCGCTGGTAATACTTGAACAATGCAAATTGGGATCAATCAATTAAGTGGCGTATGCAGACCACAGCTTCTGTATGCGACACTTTTATTAATTTGACCATTGGTTAAGCCCCGTCGAGAATATAAATCAATAAAAAATATACTTACGAGATACAATCACTCATATCTATATATGTAGGTACATCATTTTTGTAGTTAGATAGTAAAAATGCAACAGATATAAGGGCGAAAGACTTTTTATTTATTTAGTTATTTGCTTCGAAAACAAATCATACAGCCTTGAAAGTGCAGATCAATAAATCAAGACGATATAAATAGATGATTAGTAAAAATTAAAAATTAAAATCAGCACTCTCTACAAAATTAAATAATTCAAAATAAATTTCCAATTCGTTTTCTGCCAATATACTGTCCAAGTTGAACGGCTGGAGGATTTTCCCCCTGATGGAATTCAGGAGTCGTTCTCGAGGTGTGGCGTTAACTGGGCATTCCAGGATTATGTGTTGTGCCGATTCCTCTTCCGTGGAGCAGGCGCGGCATAAGGGAGAATGGTTTGGGTCCATTTTGTGGCGGAATAGATTGGTGTTTGCGTGTCCAAGTCTGAGACGGACAATATTTCTGTAAAACGATTTCGATTTTCCACCAGTGACACCTCGAAACCAGGTACTTACTCTTTTTGGGGTAGGCACTCTTTCTGGTTCCTGACGGGTATGCCTGGAATTCGTCCGTCCAAACGTCGTCGATTGGAGGATTTCTTGCGGTCGGTGGGTGGGTACATCAGTGAACGCCGCCTGTTAGGCTTTTTCATCTAAAATACCGTTCCCTCTGACGTTTGAATGACTTCTTATCCAGCAAATACCAACCAATTTACCATTGTTCTGTGCTGCTTGTACCTCTTTTGCTATTTCAGCTTCTATTTTTGTGAGGGAAGACGATACTTTTAGATTACTGAGTTTTGCAGCGGCCCTTTGCGAGTCTGTGAGGATCAGAAGTTTGGATAGACGATTCCGCAATCCATTTGCATGGATCAGAGCCTGCCATATCGCGTAGAACTCCGATGTATGTGTGGGAGAGTGATTCCATAGACTGAAGCCCCGAAGCTCTCCGTAGAACTGAGCCGTAGAACAAACATCCACTTCGATCATTAATTACTGATCCATCAGAGTAAATAATCATGCTGTCGGGCCATCTTGTTTGCATAAACCCCTGTACGAGTTGGTTAGTAGTGGCTGGGACAGAGAATGTTGACGGGGGGAGAGTAATTTGTTTGAAATATCAAATTAATGTTTGTCAAAAAATTGTAGCAAAGTGATTTTTAAGTATTTTGATCGGGCTTGCATCTCGTTGTCGTGTGACCACCATGAACTCAATCGTTGATGTTGAGTCCGGGGGACGATTTCATCCCAGTACCATAAGGTGTGCTCGTTCTGACTGTTGTAAAAGTCGATCGTTCGTAGGCTGTGTCACCTTTTCTAAAACTTTAACGCCGAAACATTTATTAAAAGTGGTTGACAGTAAGGTATGATAGTAAGTGGAGTTTTACTGGCCATGTTTGTGATTGGTTTATTGATGCCAATCTGGGAGCACCTTGGAAGTCGCGAGCGCGCTTGTCTTCCTGGTCCATATTTGGGACAAAAAGTGAACTGCCAGCAATGTACCTACAATATTTCCTAAAAAGTAAGTTTATTAAGTTTATTCAGAACCCACTCGCAATATTCATGTAGCACCTCGTCAGGGTTGCATTATAGGAACATGTACGGAAATAATCATGACAAAATAATATATTGGCCTCTCTTAAAATTCCTCTTCCGTTTACTACTTCTGCTTCGTGCACTTTTCGCTCTTCCGTTTCTGAAAGGATTCTTTCACTTTTTACCCGGACCGGGGGAGCTAACTGACCCACGGTTTGAGTAAGCGGGGCTGCCTTGTCAACAGTTATCTCTCTGTATAACATCAAAACTTGATGAAGCCTTTTGTTGAATCACATAGGAGACAACATGCAAGCAGCGTCTACCGATAGTTGTCACGCAGATATAATCACACTGTCTACATACGTCGTAGGCAGCCTTGGCAAACCGGCTCGCCACATTTGCGAATACCACCGCGGTTGTCCTCAGTGGTTTAATTGTGTTAAACTCGAAGCTTATTGTTGATGGATTAGGTTATGATTGTAATCCTGGCTGGAGCAAATCCATCCCTAAATGCTCTCATGTAATGCATAACTCTATTTTATACATACGAATAACTAACATCCTAATGTAACTTACATTCCACACAATTTCTTTTCACATATGTGTTGTCGTTGGAAAATATCTTCCATCTTTTATGCAAAGTCCATTTCGAATACCCATCTTCAATCATGAACCTTTTTAATCTAGCAAGAAAAAAAGTCTACCCAGTAGGATGTGGTACGCAGCTCCCTTTTGTCGGTAACATGAATGTATAGGTCATTAAAATATTTCAATTGTTGAAAGAGTTGAAATCCTGAAGGATGGCGAAAATTTGAGGTGCACCTACGCATATATTTTCTTAAATCACGATAATTTCCCAAAATATATGATTAATACTTGATTAATCCATTGTGTAGATAAAATGTCAACCGTTTATTATCAAAACAAGACGGAATCATATTTAAACAATGCTTGAAAAAAATAGAAACGAACATTTGTCCTTGAAGTGCTAATTTATCCCTAAAATCTGAAATATAAATGAAATCAACATCTAAAATCCAAATGAATAGTGATTAATTAAATATTGGTACTTAATCTATACAGAATGCCGTGAAAGGTTCTACTTACATTTCATCAATTAGCTGCTAACAATTGACAATCAACCAAGCACAAGATTGTTAGTCAATGATTGCTATTATTGTTATTCATTCATTCAAATTGGAAATAGTCTGCCTCTTTTGGCACAGATTTTTATTCGCCAGACAGATCTAGTGTTCAATAAGAAAATGGTCGTTGATGGCATTGTTCTGGTTATTAACTTTTTTCGGTTCAAATTGAGTATTTGAATTGCTGGTGGAATCAATTTTGAATGAGAAACGATAATTGAGAACCTCATTAGGGGCGAAAATTGTTGGTACCTTCCTACCATATGGCGTCTTGGGACTTATTAACTTGTTACATGGAAGGATATGAGTGCCTCAGGCCTTTATTGAAACTGAGGTCTGTGGTTATGTAAATTGCAAGTGTGTGTAAAACGTAAATGAGGTGGGTGGTCTCTACGGAGGGTTCCTAAATACATTGACCGTAGAAGCTCTCATATATGAGTAAATATACGTGCAAAATCTTCCATAAATCAAGAGCAAGAAGAAGAAAGAATAATAAGATAAGTTTTATTGCGAGACCTGCGGTAATCAAGCTTGCCGCATTCTCCTTTCCAGTTAGGCGGATAAGTTTGACACTATCTCAAGAGAAAACTGGGTAAAGTAAGTACCTTTGGATACTCAGAAGTTCTTATTCCAAAGGTTTAATCTTATTTTACAGCCTCACTTCAAACTCAGAATACGGGTTTCTTTTTTATTTTCAAGGTAGCAGATGTATGAATTATTTATTTGGAGGAAAAATGCATCCTTTATCATAGATCTCTTCCCGAACCACATGATGAAAGCACAACCACATAAGTTGGGTAGAAAACCGCTCCATGACAACGTGTGGACTTTGGCTCATTTTCTAACAGTCGCTTATGAAACTTGATACTTTCTACTGCCGATCTTCATACCTATCTTCGGGTTTTCTCAGTCCACCAGCTTTACATTAAATCATCTCTTGCTTTCTTCCACAAACATCCTGATTTCTTCAATTTTTCTAAAACCACTCCATACGTTTTTCGCCTCACTTCGCAAGCAGTACTTAATACCTGCTCCGAAAACACGACTGTGGAGTACATCTGAACATATTTTTTACAGCTTGCCTTTTGGTTTATTATTCAATAATAAACCATTGTAATCGCTCTGGAAAAAAAAATTCTAACCCCCCCTGAAAATTTCATGGTTTACGTTTCAAAGGGTGTAGAATCCGAATCTGCAATAAACAATTTTCCGTCCGTCCGCCGTACGCCGTACGCATGATATCTTCGAAACGGCTGGAGCAAAAAATCTGAAATTTTCAGGAAAAATCCATCTTGGTCCGACAACGCCCCAATTCTTGAGCCAGCTCCCTCACTCAATTTAAAGTGCCCTTTAAGGGCTGTCAAAGTTTTGTAAAATCCCTAAAAACCTCAAAACTAGTCGAATCGGCCTAAATATTTTCCTATTTGAAGAACATACCATTAGAAATCAAATGAGCCCTTCCCCAGGTCCGTAGGTCAAACCATTCCCGATGTATGTCCCGATTTATGGTGCCAACATTTGCGTTTTTTCGTTTATTATTGTTTATTTGTAACCTAGTGATGTCCGGCCGATAGCGTCGAGTTGTAGTGAATGTGGATACTGGAGTGATAGCCAATGTGTGAATTCAATATTATTACTGGGGTAAATAAGTATTCTTTCACTGGGGTTTATTATTCAATTGGCTTGCGTTCATGATTTGAATCTTACTAAGCTTCGGAGTTTGCGTGTTTTACAGGTGATAGAGCGATTATTGAATTTCAGGAGATATGCATAGACCACGTAAATCGGTTCTCATCCAAAACACCTATTTGGATTGATCAGTTGATGATATTTGTGTGCCCCCTCTACATCTGTCTACCTTTGGCTACATCGTTTAAATTTGGATTTGGGGAAGTTTTAACGCAATACGAGTGACAAAGGACTTGATAAATTATAGATGTTTTTATTGTGGGTCGGTGTTGAGGTTCAATAAAAAAACGCTGCGAATTCTTTCACTGGGGTTTATTATTCAATCGGCTTGCGTTCATGATTTGAATTTCTACTAAGCTTTGGAGTCTGCGTGTTTCACAGGATAGGGCGATTATTGAATTTCAGGAGGCACACAAATATGATCAACTGATCAATCCAAATAGGTATTTTGGTCGAGAACAGATTCACGTGCTCCACCTATATCTCCTGAAATTCAATAATCGCCCTATCCTGTGAAACACACACACTCCAAAGCTTAGTAGAAATTCAAATCATGAACGCAAGCCGATTGAATAATAAACCCCAGTGAAAGAATATGCTGCGTTTTTTGATTCGCCACTTGCCGGAAAATTTGAGGATTCCTTCAAATTCCAGTAGATCTGTTTGTAAAAAGAAAATTTTCTCTTGGGTAATCACGAATGGATTTGATAAATGTCAAACTCTTCTTACTAGCATGTATGTGAGTTGAGACCTATCTGTAGCTTATAATTAATTTAGAATTACAAATTTGCTAGTTTATGCTCATATTATGTGAGCTAATTCATGAAATTCAGCCGCAAGAAGTGTTTTTCTATTATTTTTACTATTATTGATATTTTAAGTTTATTAATTAAATATACATTTTAAATAGATACTCTTCAGTTTAAGTAACTACCCCTAACCGTACAGGGCTTGTCTTGCCCTATGGTCATGGGGTAGTTCCAAGAACTATGTATCCTTTTGTCTCCAGTATGTCCATTATTTTGCTTGGAATAAACTTTTTCATTCATTCATTCATTTATTTCCAAGTAGCATAAAATGTTTGTAAAGACGTCATCAGTATAGTGGAACAGGTCGATTCTGTGGTTATACTGTATTAGTAAGAAAGCCATCTACTAAATAACAAGGACTAGGGATAGTTCCTTCCTAGGGTGAAACGATCAGCGTGCGAAACCCAGAACATATCCTTGAGGCTTAAAAGCTCCAAGTGTAACCGCAAGAATGATGGGAGCTATCCACACCCATAACACTCTCATGCTTTCAAAATTCAAGGAAGAGGAGTGGTGGGATAGGCTTCTGTTATACAGGGAAGGGGTTAATAGAGAAAGGTGGAAAGAGTTATCAGTTAATTATCTGTTGCCCAAATGGGTTTATCCAAAGGAAGGTACATCAAGGCAGTCAATATTCTTATGACATGGAGAGAGTGTTTCTAAACTAGGCTAACATCTAACAAAGAGGAGATGGTGAGTAGTACTTGCTCCGTTCAAGGGGTGAGACGATTAGTCTGCAAGACCCAGATGATACTCTTGAGGGTAATAAGCGTACCAGTTTTAAGAAACTATTTGAGGAACTGTCCTGATTCATCACAATTGGCATTTCGAGGATGGAAATTTCTTAACTGAATGTATGACAGGATTAATAATATACGTGCTGGAGTGGGATTGGATACGTATCTTCTTCCTGGGAGTCCGAAGTCGAAAGTAGATGTTGCTCCTGTAGATCCTAGTCGTTGAAGCTCTGATTCTGGCTGCTCTGTAAAAAAGATTGCCAGAGTATTGTTGAGCAAATATGTTAAGACCTAATCTTAACCCTATGTTCCTGCCTTTATGTTATAGGGCATATGTATGACGGAGCGAGGATACCCGTGAGGTGGATGTCCGCTTCAACGTCATTTCGGTACAGACGGAGCGAGGATCCCTGGAAGAGGGAGACCGCTTCACGTGCTGCCCCTTAACGGGAGCGAGGATCTCTTGAGGAGAGATCCCGCTTCACCGTTTTAGTTCGTCAGGGAGCGAGGAACCCTTGAGGAGGGAGACCGCTTCAACCTGATGAACTATGCTACTGCGAGCGTGTACTCCCTGAAGGGGAAACCGCTTCAGCTGTCGTGCTGATCGGGAGCGAGGGACCTTTGAAGAAGGAAACCGCTGCGACCGTTCTGCACCTAGATAGGAGCTAGAGTATTCCTGAAGGGAATATCCGCTACACTATCGGAATACGTAAAAGAATTTACTGAGGAGAATAAGTACACAAGTTTTAGCTTGGAAGTAGCTATGAACCGGGTGAAGGCAGGATCGCAAGTGGTAAGGAGCTAGGGGGTCCGCGAGTCTTTATACTCGACGGAGTGTCCCTCCTCCGTTGCCTGGGGAAAACCCAGGGCTTTGAGGTCAGTGCCTTCCTCCGCCCGGATTCATGCCTGTTTTATTTGATTATTATTTAATATATGTTTGTTACAAATGTACGTGTTCGGGGTTGTAACATCCTATATTATAGACTCCTCCCCGAAATTCCAAGACAAAGTATAATATACTAATTTGGTGGAAACAACAACATCACCGTCATATACCGTATATTTGTTTGGTGGGGTAGGTCGCTCCTGCAGGAAGATTGAATGGGTTAGCGAAACTCTATTAATGACTAGGGGAATCTACTAGAATGGGCTCCGGTAGGGATCTTCTTCTTGGAACTCCAAATTCTAGGGTGAATATTGCTCGTATGTAAAGCCCAGAACTTGGCTGCCCCGTAGGGTTTTACATATGCAAGCCTGTGTCGTGGTAAAGTGAATAGGAAGCGTTGAATAAATGGCGAGTCGTGAAGAGAAAATGTGTTGTGTAACGTTCTAACACATAAATCTGCTGATATGGCTAGTCCACCCACCGCGCCCTTCTACCCGTTGTCACCTTCCGACCCACAAGTCTTCTCTTTTTGTATTGAACAAGAGAATGAAACGTTGTCCGAATTCACAATGGAATGTTGGAAACTAATGGGGGCTCTTTTCGAATTAATTGCGTAATACTCAATAACATCTTACAATATGGAAACAGTTATTTCTGATGAGAATAAATTAATTATGTACAAGGGTAATGGAGCGGTATGTATTATTATCGGCATTCCATAACGACATGAAATCTGTAATACGAAACAAATATATAGAATTTACAACACAACCATACAACAGGACCATACAACCAAGAAGTTGCTAATTCATATACTAATTCTAATGAGATATAGACGTACGCAAGAGCCTCATTCCTATCAAAACGAAATAAATAAACAAACTATTGAATAGATTAAATACAGCAACAAGTCTTAAATCATTTTCATTATTTAAGGAGATCATTCATTCAGATTATTGAATTTCAGGAGATATACATGGAGCACGTGAATCCGTTCTCGACCAAAATACCTATTTGGATTGATCAGTTGATCATATTTGTGTGCCTCCTGAAATTCAGTAATCGCCCTATCCTGTGAAACACGCACACTCCAAAGCTTAATAGAAATTCAAATCATGAACGCAAGCCGATTGAATAATAAACCCCAGTGAAAGAATTTGCAGCGTTTTTTTATTGAACATCAATACCCCCCCCCCCCCCCATACTAAAAACATCTATAATTTATCAAGTCCTTTGGCACACGTATTGCGTTAAAACTTCCACAAATCCAAATTTAAACGATGTAGCCAAAGGTAGACAGATGTAGAGGGGGCACAAAAATATCATCAACTGATCAATCCAAATAGGTGTTTTGGATGAGAACCGATTTACGTGGTCTATGCATATCTCCTGAAATTCAATAATCGCTCTATTACCTGTAAAACACGCACACTTCGAAGCTTACTAAGATTCAAATCATGAACGCAAGCCAATTGAATAATAAACCCCAGTGAAAGAACACTTATTTACCCCAGTAATAATATTGAATAATATTTACCTATATATTATCAGCGTTTCATGCATATCAGAATGCTTCAACCCGCGTGTCAGCTATAAACTACAAGTATCCACATCGGCTATCACTCCAGTATCCACATTCACTACAACTCGACGCTATCGGCATCACTAGGTTACAAACAAACAATAATAAACCAAAAAACGCAAATCTTGGCACCACAAATCGGGCCATACATCGGGAATCGTTTGACCTACGGACGTGGGGAAGGGCTCATTCGATTCCTAATGGTATGTTCTTCAAATAGGAAAATATATAGGCCGATTCGACTACTTTTGAGGTTTTCAGGGATTTTACAAAACTTTTACAGCCCTTAAAGGGCACTTTAAATTGAGTGAGGGAATTGGGACAGCTGCTCCTCATATGTAACTTAATACAAGAGAATTTTTATGTCATTTTAAATCTCATTTACGAATATAAACCAACTTGAAATTGGGAACCTCGATAATGTTGCAGGTCTCAACTCTAAAAAACGCTGCAAATTCTTTCACTGGGGTTTATTATTCAATCGGCTTGCGTTCATGATTTGAATTTCTACTAAGCTTTGGAGTGTGCGTGTTTCACATGTAATAGAGCGACTATTGAATTTCTGGAGATATGCATGGAGCACGTAAATCTGTTCTTAACCAAAATTCCTGTTCGGATTGATCAGTTGATCATATTTGTGTGCCTCCTAAAATTCAATAATTGCTCTATCCTGTGAAAGGGTAGTACACTCCAAAGCTTAGTAGAAATTCAAATCATGAACGCAAGCCAATTGAATAATTAACCCCAGTGAAAGAATTTGCAGCGTAGTACATATTATTTTAACTCAATATTCAATTATTGAATTTTATCATGCATCCTTTAAAATAAATTATACATTTAAAAAAAGTACAAGAGCTATGTGGGAAATAGTTCATCAACATTTTAGGATCTACGGATATTAAGAGTTAAGTTGATTAATAATTTTATTGTTTACTGTTGTTTCAGAAACGAAAGGAGGAGCCGAAGAGGTTGACGATTCGTCGGTGATGTGATAGGATGCTCAAGTGCGCGGGGCGCGGTGCGGGCGGCTGCGGTTGCGACCGCAAAGGCGA
>JAVIWC010008274.1:0-11926 GCA_031894815.1 Creontiades dilutus
AACTGGAGGCTTGGCCCGCTTTATTTAGGGAATAATTCTACAACAAGTTTGTGAATTCTCCACAACCACGTTTTTAGCACGGTTTTTACCGGTTTTCGTATCGTTTCAATGCGTTTGCTATACAATTACAAAGGCTCATTATTGGAAATTATTAACTAAAAATGATGAATGCATATAGGTCCTGATCGGGCAGCTAATCTACATTTTTCAATCTTCTTTATCAATTACTGAATGATCATTAAAACTTTGGAAGAGGACTCTTTTAGAACTGGGACTCAGGGGACTTCAGGGTTTAGGGGACTGGCAATGTTAACGTGGTTTAACGAGTAACATATGATGATTTGTCACTGTGAAGGCAAAACAAGTTGGCCGTTGAGCTCTAAGGTGAAAACACAGTTGATGAGGTTTGAATCTTGGCCATCGTTCAGTAGGTACTGTTGTGATGACTTAAGAATATTAATTGTTTTTCGACTTTTGTCCAATCGTTGAAGCACTGCGCTCCTTGCAACGTCTAGTAATCTCTCCACATCACAAATTCTCCATGATATAAGTTTATCAGGTCACCTAATCATGTTTCACCGGCTAACTATGTTATTTACCTGATGTCATCCTTCCAGTACATGTTTGAAATAGGTAGGATTTAGTTCATTTGTTTTGGCAAGTTTGTTTTTCTTTTGCTTTGTTCCGTTTGTCGTTATCGCCGCGCTGCCTCTTCTCGAACTCTGGATTGTTTCTTGCGACGCGCCACCCAATTCCTGCAATCAGTTGGTAGTGGTAGGATTCCAGGTGCCTACGCTCATCAGTCACACGCCAATATCAGAGGACCTCACACCGCTGCTTTTCTTCAACGATTCTGAAGAAGATACTTCGTTCTGGGTCGCAGTATCCCAAACACATCTATTTGCAGATTTGAGGATAATCTCTGGTGAGTTTTGAGCATCAAACATACCTACCTACCACTTCCCTTCTCCAATTTTGCCACTTGGGATCGCCCAACTTTGCGAACAATGGCTTACCTTCAACCAATTTGATTGCAGGACATCAAGAGGCAGTCGTCATTTTTGGTTTATTATTCAATAATAAACCATAGTAATCGCTCTCGAAAAAAAAAATTTCTAACCCCCTCTGAAAATTTCATGGTTTACGTTTCAAAGGGTCTGGAATCCAAATCTGCAATAAAAAATTTTCCGTCCGTCCGCCGTACGCCGTACGCCGTACGCCGTACGCCGTACGCCGTCCGCCGTCCGCCGTACGCCGTCCGCCGTACGCAAGATTTCTCCCAAACGGCTGGACCAAAACATCTGAAATTTTCAGGAAAAATCCATGTTGGTCCGACAACGCCCCAATTCTTTAGCCAGCTTTCTAACTCAAATTGAAGTGCCATTTAAGGGTTGTCAAAGTTTTGTAAAATCCCTAAAAACCTCAAAAAACATCAAGGCGGCCTAAATGTGGACTTGTTTTGTAGAACTTTCCATGAGGAATCGAATGAGCCCCTTCCCAGGTCTGTAGGTCAAACCATTCCCGATTTATGGCATGATTAATGCGGCCAAGATTTGCGTTTTTCGAGTTCTGTTATCGCCTTCTTGATAACTGGCAGTTTCCCATCTGGCCGTTCCAAGCGCCCTCAACTCGAATATGGGAGTGAGCCCATTTCCTTTAATTTTTCTTCAGTCCAAGAATTTTCCTTAGCCGTTCAGCCTTCACATGTGATACAACCATCAACCATCACGCGTTCGCGCCAACCTGGGTCACACCGCCGCTCGCGCAGCTGTCTGTCGACCGCCCTTGATTTTCCAATGATTATCCTGCTGGTTTCTCTACTTTCCATTTGCAGTAAATACAAAAGAACCAGAATACAATTTCAAAATCACATTTTTCATAAAAAAAATTCTTTATTGTTTAAAATAACAGCCGTTAATAGTCGTTAATGGCTAAAAATGAACTCTTGCTTCCGAAAACACGCAATTGGCTTCAAAAGGCCTCTTGGAAAATGATTACTTTTGTTCAACTCTTTTCTTTGTTGAAAAACTAGATTATTTATTTCAATTGAACTAAATAAGAAGGTATAGAATTGCTTACACATAGGTATTTAAACTTATGTATGAATGTTACATGAACAGGTACCTAACTCACAAAAGCGCGATGTATCAAAAAGGCCACTTGGACTATAATTCTTTCAAACTTTTTGTTGTAAAAATGTAATTTTTTTCAATCTAACTAGATGGAAACTAGAAAAAACATTGGCTAGTAGTTCCAGAATTACGAAATACAGAAAAATCACAAATGACAAGACACAAAAAACGCTGCAAATTCTTTCACTGGGGTTTATTATTCAATGATTCATAATTTGAATTTCTACCAAGCTTTGGAGTGTGCGCGTTTCACAGGATAGAGCGATTATTGAATTTCAGGAGGCACACAAATATGATCAATCCAAATAGGTATTTTGCTTGAGAACAGATTTACGTGCTCCATGCATATCTCCTGAAATTCAATAATCGCTCTATCCTGTGAAACGCGCACACTCCAAAGCTTGGTAGAAATTCAAATTATGAACGCAAGCCAATTGAATAATAAACCCCAGTGAAAGAATTTGCAGCGTTTTTTTCATTGGATTCTTCAACCCCCCCATCTTGACTCACCTCGTGTCCGGAACCCTCTCGCAACGCAGCTTCCCAGCGGAAAATCTAGAAGCGAACGCCTATTCGATTTCAGGCCAGATCACAATTTTTTTATTTTTACGCTTGACAACAGTTATTGTTTAATTTTTCTGTCGATATTCTTTCCTAAGGGCCCTTGTAGGTTATAATCTACTTGTTCAAAATTTACTTATTGAATAAACCTACCTTTGTAATGAATGTGTTGGAAAATCTTCTTTCCTACCCGCTCTAGCTCATTCAGTACGTATGGATGAAGATAAATGTGTTGGGGATTGAAAATTGTATGTTATGAAATCGATCGGATTGATATCGACTGGATGGTCATATTTAGGTATTTGAAAGACGCTTACCCTCTGTCCACGATGAGCTCGCAAATGAAAAACCAGATTGAGACGATGATTCCGATGAGAATGACTTTGAGAGCGGGGTTGAAGTCTTTCAGGCCAACCCTGAGGTAGCCGCCGCCAGTGCTCTCGCATCGCGGTCTCCGGGCCAACCAGATCCGAGAAATCCTGTCCAACATCCCCGACTCCCATTGCCAGATGATCCTGTGGTAGAAATAAAAACCAAGTACTATTGACATCATGAATGTCAGCATTTCGGTATTTCGGAGAGACGATCTAGAACGCCATCAACCTCAAGTCATATTCTCATAACTACATGCTATTAAAAGAAAACTCGCGACAAATGTCGCTACACGCTGCTCTGAGCTAAGTTGAAGACATTACAAACTTTTTCTTTGGGGGGGAAACTCTCATGAGCACTGAGCAGTTACAGCCCCGCATCAGTAGTGTTGGACTCCAAAAGCCTACCAACTAAAACCACCACTCCAAGTCTTCTTTTGGAGAACTGTTCTGGAACCACTTGCAAGCATTACTTCAGAACAGTTCCCTCGTTTGCCTATTGCTGGCTTCCCTCCCATGTAGTGCCTCTATCTATACACCCCTTTTGGTTTATTATTCAATAATAAACCATAGTAATCGCTCTCGAAAAAAAAATTTCTAACCCCCCCTGAAAATTTCATGGTTTACGTTTCAAAGGGTCTGGAATCCAAATCTGCAATAAAAAATTTTCCGTCCGTACGCCGTACGCCGTACGCCGTCCGCCGTACGCAAGATTTCTCCCAAACGGCTGGACCAAAACATCTGAAATTTTCAGGAAAAATCCATGTTGGTCCGACAACGCCCCAATTCTTTAGCCAGCTTTCTAACTCAAATTGAAGTGCCATTTAAGGGTTGTCAAAGTTTTGTAAAATCCCTAAAAACCTCAAAAAACATCAAGGCGGCCTAAATGTGGACTTGTTTTGTAGAACTTTCCATGAGGAATCGAAAGAGCCCCTTCCCAGGTCTGTAGGTCAAACCATTCCCGATTTATGGCATGATTAATGCGGCCAAGATTTGCGTTTTTCGAGTTCTGTTATCGCCTTCTTGATAACTGGCAGTTTCCCATCTGGCCGTTCCAAGCGCCCTCAACTCGAATATGGGAGTGAGCCCATTTCCTTTAATTTGATGTAGGTCTGATATGAAATCAAGAGAGACTTTGGGTAGTATAAAGGGAACTGCAAATATGGAGCGCAGTTTAAATGATATAAGGTAGCAGAAGCAAAACGCTGCAAATTCTTTCACTGGGGTTTATTATTCAATTGGCTTGCGTTCATGATTTGAATTTATACTAAGCTTTGGAGTGTGCGTGTTTCACAGGTGATAAAGCGATTATTGAATTTCAGGAGGCACGCAAATATGATCAACTGATCAATCCAAATAGGTATTTTGGTTGAGAACAGATTTACGTGCTCTATGCATATCTCCTGAAATTCAATAATCGCTTTATCACCTGTGAAACACGTACACTCCAAAGCTTAGTATAAATTCAAATCATGAACGCAAGCCAATTGAATAATAAACCCCAGTGTTTTTGTTACCCATCCCAATCTCTATCTATTTCCTTGGCTGTCAGGACCGCCGTGACGAAATCAACGACAGCGTCCCATATCTTTTTACATTCTATCATCAAACTTACGATGGATTCTGGCTCCAATTGTCCCACCCTTTCCTGCAGCACTCTCCGAGACACTTCCCAATTTGTGCATACAAAAAACCTATGTTAGGCATCATCCTCCCATCCACTGTCGCACAGCAGACAGGTGGGGCCTCTAGCCTTCCCTATTCTGTATAAAAAGGCCCTGTAATATCCATGTCCGCTGAGGCACTGTGTGACATCGTATCCTACTTCGCCAAGCTTCCTTTCGATCCAGACCTTCAGATCCTTGATCAAACGTGCCGTCCACCTTCCTCTGACCTCCGCTTCCCATCTATCCTGCCATTCCCTTATAGTTTCCTTCCAGTTTCTCTTCTTTCTTAACAGTTCCCCTTCTTCCCTCTTCCTTCCGCCGATATATTCTCTGCCACTCATCAGCCATCAGATCAATAGGCACGACGCTAGCAATAACCTGCGCTGCAACTCCAGATACGGTCCTGTATGAGCAGCAAATGCGCAGAGCTCCCCTTCTCTGTACTGATTCCAACCTTGTGCTCTGTATTTTTGGAAACGCCTTTACACACATGGTCACGATGACTACCGTTTCTATAAAGCAAAATACAAGATTCTGAGATTGAAATATGTTCAATATTGCATATCTGAAATTCTTTTTATAATCTATCAATATGGAATATAAATGGTTTGTTTAGTAAAACATTTATTAGCACATTTTGTACAATTTTCAGTGGTTTCAGATAGGATTTGAGTGCCCCACTTGACACAACGATAACATGAATGAGCCAAACCATAATAAAAAGTCCGTAACAACTTTTTTGGAAGAAAATCTAAACAAATATGCAAATATAAAAACATAGCTTACGGAGCCTACCAACCAACTAATGGTGATGAAGTCAAGTAAAATCATTGAAGACCTACGTCATCTCAGTCCTTAAGGCAAAGGAGAGATTGGGAGGGCGGTCACTAAGTGAAGTAGTAATTGCGCGGAAAAATATTATATTATCGGAGGGAGGAAAAAGCAACAAGGCTACGATGGATGGCACAGGAACTGCTGCTCAGAAAGAGGTAGGTAATACCACGGATATTATAAGAGATCTCTTCTAATATCCCTGGGTAATACTACATAAGTTGTTCAAGGGCAGTCTTCAGAGGATATGGGACGTTTTGTAGTCGGTATACAAGCCATTTAGGCCAGGACCCCGACACAAAGGGCGGTGGATGGCAAACTTCTCCCCGCTGACAGCCCATGAACGATTTTTCACCTCAAACACAGAAAAAAAATTCACGTACATTTGAGTGAAGTGTTCTCGATGCCCAGACCTTTTGATAACAGGGATGGACAGTCTGGGGACGAAAAATAAGTGCATCTCTCCCAACCCGCATTTCTCCTCCTCCTGGAACGTCTTGCTGATTTGTTTGTAGGCGAGATCAAACTCAACCTGTAACGTGATAGAAGAACGTCACTATAAACATGCAAAAAATAATTGTTTGTAAACAATAATTGTTCCTACTTTGTTTAGAGTTAATATGGATCTTGACACTTACACAAAAGGCGAAATCGCCAGTTCTCATGAATTCTACTCCTCTGGTGCCGTTCACGAATGTTTCGGGTTGGTTTTTAACTTTCTTGTTGTAGAGTGTGATGACATCCTCATCAACGGCTTCCTGGAACAATGATCATTGAATCTTTGAATCATCAAAGGAAACATTTTCTGCTAATGAAAATAGAGAATTTAGTTCTTTAGAGATATAGTTCATTGGAGCTTTTTATTCATTAGGAGTTGTACAGTTTTGAAACCTTGTTGTAAAACTTGCATTTATTTTCTGTTTCAATTCTCCTGACCTTCCCAAACTTTCGTTGGTCCTTGGAGTATATTTACTATGTAAATACCTACTTCTAGTACGTTGTACCATACGTTGTTCATATAAGGTAACCCTCGAGCGAAGACGGAGCTCCGCGGACCTCGTGCTCCTATACAAGATCCTGAATAATACCCTGGACTGCCCTCCACTGCTAGCGAGGATCCATCTGGCCACCTCCCGTTCATCTACCCGATCTCCTCAACTGTTTTTCGTCCCATTTTCAGCCACAAACTATGACCGTCAACATTCAACATTCACTCCATTCCAGCAACAGGTTGGGGATGAAGCCCTAATCCAGCATACTAGAATCGATAACCTTCCTATTAAACCCGTGAAGTTCCAAGAATTGGTTGATTGTGTGAAACATGAATTGAAAACAAGGAAAGCTCCAGGGTATGATCTTATTACAGGGCAAGTGATAAAAGAACTACCTGACATAGGACTACGGAAGCTCCTCTACCTCATAAATGCAGCGTTTCGTCTCAAACACGTCCCATTATCCTGGAAAATTGCAGAAGTCATCATGGTCCTCAAACCTGGTAAAGCTCCAACTGATGTGAAGTCCTATAGACCTATTTCACTACTCCCAGTTCTTTCAAAACTGTTCGAGAAGTTACTAAAAAAAGAGACTCATTGGTATAATAAAACCAAGGGGCCTGATTCCGCAACATCAATTTGGATTCAGAGCGAAACATTCGACAATTGAACAAGTCCACAGAATAACTGACCTAATTGAAAACGCACTGGAGAGTAAGAAAGTTTACAGTGCTGTGTTTCTAGACGTGTCAGCTTTAGCTGACAAGGTTTTCATGAAGGTTGTTAATAAACTGCAAGGGCTACTACCCCAGCAATACTGCCATATATTAGAATCCTACCTGACTAGTAGGTACTTCAGAATTAAAATTGAAGATGACTTTTCTGACCTTAGAAAAATCGCAGCAGGGGTACCGCAGGGGAGCGTGCTTGGACCACTACTCTACCTAATGTACACGCATGATGTGCCGAGCACAGAAGAAACTACGTTAGCTACATTTGCTGACAGCCGTAGCACGGCGGAAGAATCAACTCAGAAGTTGCAGGAAGCCACAAATGCAGTAAATAAATGGACTCAAAAATGGCGTCTTAAATTGAATGAAGCTAAGTCCACTCACGTGAATTTTACCTACAAAAGGATACCCCATGTACCATTGTTCTTAAACCAGTGCATTATCCCACATGCCAACTCTGCCAAATATTTGGGTATGACCCTGGACGCAAAGTTGAAATGGAAGGAACACGTAAAAAAAAAAGCAAGAGCTGCAAATAAAATTTCGCAAACTTTATTGGATTATGGGGCGATACTCACAACTCAACGTTTATAACAAAATTCTTCTGTATAAGACATTGCTAATGCCTATTTGGACTTATGGCATCCAACTATGGGGCTGCACAGCAAAATCCAACATGCAAATGATTCAAACTTTTCAAAATAAAGTACTGAGGTGTGCAGTAAACGCTCCCTGGTACATCAGAAATGACGACCTCCATAAAGATCTCAGAGTGGAAACCGTAAGAGATACTGCGAAAAAATTAGCTCGAAGATATGAACAGCGGCTTCACGCTCATACTAATTTGGAAGCCATTCAGCTTCTTGACAACTCCAGTACTGTTCGGCGCCTGAAGAGGACCAAACCCTTGGACTTGGGATGCTGATACCGATGTGATAGTGTAGTGTGGTGCTAGTTAGTGAACTCTCACCATAAAATTGCGTAATTATGTTATAGCTAAATAACTTGATAGTTACTTACTGTATGTATGTATGATGTAACTAGTTGTTATGTTCAATATATAATATATAATAAATATATTTCATTTTGTCTTCCTCCATATCTTTCATTTAATTGTATTTCATTCACCCTGACCTTATCACTTATTTATATATACCTAGTATTGGACATTATTCATATTGTAATTACGTAACTGAATGTAAATTGGCTTGCCCGTATAAATATAAATGTTGTTCATGTAAGTCCAAGACTTGAGCCCTTCGTTCACACCATCAATCCAGAAAACTGAACGTTATTAACAATCTTGTTAAATCTTGAAAGAATGAGCAATGAAAAGAGCTTACATGGTCAACTAAATCTACTTACCAACCGATTGGAAATAGGAAATTATCATAGGAAAAGCTTGAAAAGTTGAAGGAAGGATAATTATGTTCAGTCGTTTTATGACTACTTTTGACTTCCTTTCTTTCTTTGACTGTTACCGACAAAAGAATGATTTTAGAAAGAGTTTTTCTCAGTAAAACAAAAAAAGGAAAGTTTGAAATTTCTAGAATTTTTACCAATATTTTCTTATTTTGAGAAAAGGGAATTTCATATCAACCTTAGGCTCCCATTTTCAACTACCCTTTTTCAATATCATCCTCCAATATTATCAGTCATTATCTGAACTAGAAAATCACTTCTCAAGTTTTTAGTATGGGTTCCTCATTTTGAATACACATGCTTGATAGGCGTACACATCTCTAAGAGCAGGATGCGGAATTACGAGAGGAATCTCTGGAGAAGTCAGATGTCCCTTGGAGAGTAAGTTTAATGTATGCCTCAAGGTGCGTTTACACTTCGCGAAATTTCCTCGCGAGGGATTCTCGCGAAACAAGTTTCGCGGCGTGTAGACGCTTCTAGAACCCGAGTCACTCCTCTGCGAGGGTCACTTGCGAGACGTGGGAGCGAGCGGTCAGCCAGTCGGTCTCTGGTGCGCAACCAAGGAGTTACGGCCTTGTTGTTTCTCGAAGTGTAGACGTGTGCGAGGCAGATGTATTGTCTCTATTCGATTATGATTTTTTAATCAGTGTGATGGCAATTCTTTCATTCACTGTGATCGCTACTCTCATGTGGGTGTCCACCCGTTCAATTTTGGGTCCAATAACTAACACCAGATGATCGAAGTCAGTCGATTTCATTCGCGTGAAATTCAGTATTATGTCTTCCACCATCTCCACCTGCATGTCCTTTATTAATCTGTTGCCATATTGCAACAGTTTGCGAAAGATTTCTCTAACCCAACAACGACGTCGGCGTTGTTGCTGACAACGCGTCCCTTCCTCTTTTTGACAATATGAGCTGCGACGATGAAAGCCAAAGCACTGCCTGCACGGGGAGGAAGAGGAACTGTAGAACTGACTGGCTCACCTTTGCCGTCGTGCCTAGCGCGTCTGTTTCATGGTTTGTTTCGTTGTGTAGTCTCGGGCGAAGGCTTCACCCATCAGTTTCGCGAGGAAATTTCGCGAAGTGTAAACGCACCTTTATAAATATTTGGCTAACTCTCCAATACGTAGTTTCATTCATGTTCCGGCTGAAGTGTTAAGTCTTCTGACCTTCCCAAACATTTGTGGCTTATTATGGGTTGTTTGGAAGGTCACAGGTTTGTCTTAAACAATTTGGCGTTTCCAATATCTGTGGATGGTCAGACGGTAATTAGCTCTAACATTACCAGGCGGTTCTACAGAGTTCGGCAGTTAGGAAATTTCCCCCTTTAGTTGCAACTCTCAAATGGGTTGAGCTATGAGACCTTTGAGGAAATGAATTATTTTTTTGTATTATTTAGGACCATACTAATTGACGCAGTTGGAGCTACTATCACGACATAAACTATGGATACCTCTGACTGTGTTCGAACTCCTGTCCTTACTACTAAAATTGCACCTTAGTTGCAAGGAACGCTCTTAACAGGTTGTCCTATGAGGCCGATTTAATCAAACCTCCTCAATCATCGGTTATACTCCTTGAACATAACATATCTACCAAAAAGTATCCGAGGTGATACTCGTTGATTTGAACTTTGAGGCCGAGATGACTGTTGGTCAGATCTTTGAGAGTTTTGAGGACGGATGAGGTCGATTGGAGAAGAGCGACGATGTTGGCTGAGTAGGAGGTGTAGAGAAATAGAGCCGCCAGCGAAGAGACGAACACGACTATACGCCCTGAAATGGTGATTGGCGCGAGGTAGGAACCTGAAACAAAATTTTGGACTTTCTCTTGATAGATGATACGATTAGTAAGTCTCTCCACATTTCCATCATTCCTAGAAACTGCATATCCCACGAAAACCTTCCGTTATTATTTGGGACGTTCATTCAATCATAATTGTCATTAGGTACCTGTAAATAGGTCATAATACGAGGGTGAATAAATTATAAATGATACTCTATATTTTAAACATTTACTTCTTTTTACATTTTTTAAAAGTTTTTTAACATAATTTTTGATTTGTAAACACATTTTTCTCAGCGTATAGCTAGTTGTCTACTGACCTCCTTTTAGAAAGAGTCAGGTCATGTCTGCACCCCATTGCCTATGTAGCCTTCAACCTCACCGTTGCTGTGGCATTTAAGCCCTCCCAAAGCTTCCTTAAGAGGAGCAAACACATGGAAGTCGTAGGGATCGCTGTATGGGGAAGAATCGCTTTTGGTTTATTATTCAATCATAAACCATTGTAATCGCTCTGGAAAAAAAAAATTTAACCCCCCCTGAAAATTTCATGGTTTACGTTTCAAAGGGTGTAGAATCCAAATCTGCAATAAAAAATTTTCCGTCCGTCCACCGTACGCACGATATCTCCGAAACGGCTGGAGCAAAAGATCTGAAATTTTCAGGAAAAATCCATCTTGGTCCGACGACGTCCCAATTCTTGAGCCAGCTCTCTCATTCAATTTAAAGTGCCCTTTAAGGGCTGTCAAAGTATTGTAAAATCCCTAAAACCTCAAAACAAGTCAAATCGGCCCAAATATTTACCTATTTGAAGAACATACCATGAGGAATCGAATGCGACCATCCCCACGTCCGTAGGTCAAACCATCAAATTCCTTCAGTGGGGTTTATTATTCAATTTTACTCATTTGAGATGCATTCATGATTTGAATTTCTACTAAGCTTTGGAGTGTGCGTGTTTCACAAGTGATAGAGCGATTATTGAATTTCAGGAGATATGCATAGACCACGTAAATCGGTTCTCAACCAAAACACCTATTTGGATTGATCAGTTGATGATATTTGTGTGCCTCCTCTACATCAGTCTACCTTTGACTACATCGTTTAAATTTGGAATATGGAAGTTTTAACGCAATACGAGTGCTAAAGGACTTGATAAATTATACATGTTTTTACTGTGGGGGGTATTGAGGTTCAATAAAAAAACGCTGCAAATTCTTTCACTGGGGTTTATTATTCAATTGACTTGCGTTCATGATTTCAATTTCTACTAAGCTTTGGAGTGTGCGTGTTTCACAGGTGATAGAGCGATTATTGGATTTCAGGAGATATGCATGGAGCACGTAAATCTGTCCTCAACCAAAATACCTATTTGGATTGATCAGTTGATCATATTTGTGTGACTCCTGAAATTCAATAATTGCTCTATCCTGT
>JAVIWC010008275.1:0-11858 GCA_031894815.1 Creontiades dilutus
TCATATTTTACATTTACATTTTGGAGAAAAATAGCTAGTCTTAAAAAACTTGGGAAATGTTGAACATTTGTGACGTAAATTCTCTGTTTAGAAATTTCATTGGAAAACTCGACGATTTGAACATCTCGATTATTAACTAGCTGTTCGGAACGTTTTATGGGGAAATTCACCAATGTCGAACATTTTGAACGAGAACTTAAACTTAGTTAAACTTCTTCTTTAGGAAACCCGCCAATTTTGAACTCGCCAGTTTGATTGGTTCATTTGAAAACAGCAATCAGAACTTTTTTGACATGAGCACAAACGTTTTTGGTTTGAACGTTTATTAGAAAACTCGCCAATTTTGAACTTTTTGGAAATACATAAACTCACTAGTTCAACATTTTATTTGAAACTCCCCAATTTTCAACACTTGACACATGAACAAAGTATCAGGAAACTCAACAGTTTTGAAAATTTCGGACATGAACTGTTTGTGATAAAATATTTTGAACGTTTTATGGGGAAATTACCAATGTTGATTATTTTGAACGGGAACTCCCTAATTAAACTTTTTCAGGAAACTCGCCAATTTTGAACTTTTTGAGTATAAACTCGCTAATTCTAATGTTTATATTCGAAAACTCACCAATTTGGAACATTTCTAATATAAACTCCATAGTTCAACGATTTATCCGGAAATTCGCCGATTTTGAACACTTCTTACAGCAACTCACTAGTTGGAATGTTGTATACGGAAACTCGCGAATTTTGAACATTTCGAACAGGAACTTAATATTTTGATCGGTTTATTTGGAAACCCAGCAATTATAACTTTTTTGACGTGAACTCCCTAGTTTGAACATTTCATCTCAAAACTCGCCAATTTTGAAGAGTTTGAACATTCAACCGCATGTTTGAACTCTTTTATTTGACAACTAGAAAATGTTGAGCATTTCTGACATAAACTCACAAGTTTGAACCTATTTTTAGAAACTAGTCATTTTTGAACATTTCGGATATAAACCCCTCTAGTTGGTATGTTTTATTCGAAAATTCGGCAATTTTGACCATTGAATGGCAACAGTTTTACTAAGGTCTCGGTAATTTAGATGTTTTCATTGGTAGAATTGGTTTCCCAAAATTAACTTTCTACTTCTTATAATATTATCGTCTCCGTAATAGGGGGATATTACGGCTTATTCGCCATATCAAAACCATCAAGGTATATGAAAAACGCTGCAAATTCTTTCACTGGGGTTTATTATTCAATTGGCGTTCATGATTTGAATTTCTACTAAGCTTTGGAGTGTGCGTGTTTCACAGGATAGGGCGATTATTGAATTTCAGGAGATATACATGGAGCACGTGAATCTGTTCTCGACCAAAATACCTATTTGGATTGATCAGTTGATGAAAACGCATCCAAAGCTTAGTAGAAATTCAAATCATAAACGCAAGCCAATTAAATAATAAGCCTCAGTGAAAGAATTTGCAGCGTTTTTTTATTGAACCTCAATACCCCCCCCCCCCCCCCCACCCCCACAATAAAAACATCTATAATTTATCAAGTCCCTTGTCACTTGTATTGCGTTAAAACTTCCCTAAATCCAAATTTAAACGATGTAGCCAAAGGTAGACTGATGTAGAGGAGGCCCACAAATTTCATCAACTGATCAATCCAAATAGGTGTTGTGGATGAGAACCGATTTACGTGGTCCATGCATATCTCCTGAAATTCAATAATCGCTCTATCCTGTGAAACACGCACACTCCAAAGCTTAGTAGAAATTCAAATCATGAACGCAAACCAATTGAATAATGAACCCCAGTGAAAGAATGCCTATTTACGCCAGTAATAATATTGAATAATGAACCCCAGTAATAATATTGAATAATATTTACCTATATAATATCAGAATGCTTCAACCCGTGTATCAGCTACTAACTACACTACAAGTATTCACATCGGCTATCACTCCAGTATCCACATTCACTACAACTCGACACTATCGGCCGGACATAATAAACGAAAAAACGCAAATGTTAGCACCATAAATCGGGCCATACATCGGGAATGGTTTGACCTACGGACGTGGGGAAGGGCTCATTCGATTCCTAATGGTATGTTCTTCAAATAGGAAAATATTTAGGCCGATTCGACTATTTTTGAGGTTTTCAGGGATTTTACAAAACTTTTACAGCCCTTAAAGGGCACTTTAAATTGAGTGAGGGAGCTGGCTCAAGAATTGGGGCGTCGTCGGACCAAGATGGATTTTTCCTGAAAATTTCAGATTTTTTGCTCCAGCCGTTTCGGAGATATCGTGCGTACGGCGTACGGCGGACGGACGGAAAATTTTTTATTGCAGATTCGGATTCTACACCCTTCGAAACGTAAACCATGAAATTTTCAGGGGGGGTTAGAATTTTTTTTTCCCAGAGCGATTACAATGGTTTATTATTGAATAATAAACCAAAAAGAAAAACAAATCATGACACTTATTGTAATTAGTAGACAATGCAGAAAATTATTAGAGAACTTCTGTCAATTATGTTGAGAGTGCGTTGACAATGCAGCGTTCGTTATCTTGTAATGATAACACCACTCGGCATTGTCGCTTCGAACTCGACACGAGACTGACAGCTGTTGACAGGCCAATCTCTTCAGCGTACACCCGTCACAGTCAAGGACAGTGGGATCGACGTATCTACCTACCTACAGATCAGATACTTTAGTTTGGTAACAAATAACGAACAATGCAAGGAATAATTCCCTTTTTGTAGCTTCCCAATTGCGACCGGATTGATAAAATCTATATCACACACATCTTTTCCTTTACAACATGAAAGCGATCCGAATAATAACAATTATAATATTCTCGACGGACAAGAGTTCACTTTTAAAAAAGTTTTCCTTCGCGCTTCGGGTACCTGGGCAAACGCCCAGAAAGTGCAGCAATGGGTTCTCTTCGTCAGATGCACAAGTTTCTTCATACAGATGCACTCCTCTGTCACATCAAAAGAAGCCTTTAAACCTCCAGCATACAATGAGCACCAACTTGCGCTCCTCCTCCGAATAGAAAACAAAGAACAGGCAATTAAATTGTTCTCGTTCATTTTGACAGTGATAAAGACTAGAGTGGCGACTCAGACCTAGTTATTTGATTTTCTCAGCTATCAGTCTTCTAGCTAGCAGATATTGGAGTCTGAAATGGGTTTTTCTTTTTCTTTTTTCCCCGGTTTCCTTTTCTTTCCCCTGTTTTTTGTCAACCTCAGTTTGGGACAAGATTCATAATTCTGAAGGAAAAATAGTGTAGCTTTTCTTTACTCTGTTTTATTTCTTCTTTATATGTCTATTTCTTCTTTTATTTTGTTGTTGTTTGAGAAATACCAATACTAAGTTAGATACCTATTTTTTGTATTTTGTTTCGCCGATGCTCAGTGTGAACTTCAATATGTAATGTATATATGCTACTCCTTGTAATGATCGTAAGATCTGTACAAATAAACAAATAAATAATAATAATAATAACAATTATTATTCACGACTCAATACAGCACTCAATCACGCACTCAAAAACCACTAGGCTTACTGATTGAGTGAGAACATGCAGTATACTAGACAAACATTAGGTGAAATGTGGTCATTGAGCCTCTTTTAGCAACTTTCGAAGCTTATTCCACTGTTTTTCATTGTGACATATATAAAACAGAAAATAAGTGTGTTGGTAACATGAAAGTTCCTTTAATTACATGTCTGACGTAGCTAACACAGTCTGTTTCTACCAAGACATACTTTATAGTTTTGACAACCGCCACACACAGATAACTACGAAGTAACACCTCACTTTTATAAAGATTGACCGTCAATGTAATCCTATCAAAATCATGTAAGTCTTTTTTCATTATTTCAATATTTTCCAACCTAACGTTAAATTGTAACAACCTGTATATCTCACTGACCTACCTTCATGTAGCCAACACATGCTTTTTCTGTTATATACATGTTTTTCGTACAATGTCTCCACATTACGGTTATAGTAATGTTCACTATGGTTCTAGGTGTTTGTTTACCTAAAGATGACTACCTGGGAGTATGCGAATGCTTGCAAAAAAGGTCAAAAATCGTCTTATTTATCAAAACTTGCATTTCCAAAACTGTTCCCAAACATCTATAAGCACCACACATAGATAACTATTAGATAACACCTCACTTTTGCTATGATTGACGGCTGTCAATGTGATCCCCAAAACCATGTGAGTTTTTTTTTTATTTTTTAAATATTATCCGTCCTAACGTAAAATTGTAACCTGTAAATCGTTACCTGTATATATCACCGACCTACGTTCATGTTGCCAAAACATGTATTTTTTGTTATACATTTTGGTTTATTATTCAATAATAAACCATTGTAATCGCTCTTGAAAAAAAAAAGTATAACCCCCCCCCCCCCTGAAAATCTTCATGGTTTACGTTTCAAAGGGTGTAGAATCCAAATATGCAATAAAAATTTTCATTCCGTCCTCCGTACGCACAATTTCACATAAAACGGAGAAAACGCAGAAAATCTGAAGTTTTCAGGAAAAATCAATATTGGTCCGACAACGGCCCAATTCTTTAGCCAGCTCTCTCGCTTAATTTAAGGTGCCCTTTAAGGGTTGTCAGAGTTTTGTAAAATCCCTAAAAACCCCCCAAAAAAATCAAGGCGGCCTTGAAGAACTTTCCATGAGGAATCGAATGAGCCCCTCCCCAGGTCCGTAGCTCAAATCATTCTCGATGTATGGCCCGATTTATGACGCCAACATTTGCGTTATTTTGGTTTATTATTGTTTTTGTTTTGATTGCAGTAACCTAGTGATGTAGTGAACGTGGATACTGGAGTGAACTCCTAAAAGGGTTTATAGCCGATACACGGGTTGAAGTATTCTGATAACCATGAAAAAAAAGCTGCAAATTCTTTCACTGGGGCATATTATTCAATAATTCATGTTTTGAATTTCTACTAAGCTTTGGAGTGTGCGCGTTTCACAGGTGATAGAGCGATTATTGAATTCCAGGAGGCACACAATATGATCAACTGATCAATCCAAATAGGTATTTTGGTTGAGAACGATTTACGTGTTCCATGCATATCTCCTGAAATTCAATAATCGGTCAATCACCTGTGAAACACGCACACTCCAAAGCGTAGTAGAAATTCAAATCATGAACGCAAGCCAATGGAATAATAAACCCCAGTGAAAGAATTTGCAGCATTTTTTTAATGCAATGCCTCCACATTAGCGTTATAATACGTAAGGCTTACTATGGTTCAAGGTGTTTGGTTACCTGAAGATGACTACTTGAGAGTAGGCGAAAGCTTGCAACAAAGTTTTTATTTAAAAAGACCAAAAGTCGTCCTATTTATCAGAAGTTGCATTTACGAAATTGGCCCAAATCATCCGTGAATAATGTACATGAAAAAAAGTACGAATTTCTTTTACTGAGACCGGCAGGGCAAATATGTCAAAACTAAAACTCATGCACTCAGCTGGCAGTTCGGTTATCTGGGAGTAGGTACCCGACTCGCGGTTATCTTTTGAAGGGTCAGATAAGAGCGTCGGGAGTTTTACGGCCTCCGTTTATTATTAACGGGAACCGTAATTAATATTTGTGCGTTTTAATAAGCTAAAAGCCGTCGGCAATGGGGCAAGCGGGTACGCAACCCCTTTCAACGGCAACCGTTACGCCTTTGTTCCCGCGGTGAAGGAGTCACAGGGTAATCCCTATATGCACGGAACCTTCTCATAAATTACTTTCTTCTTGACGTGAGCTGTCAACCGAATTGTCCACGCGGAAGTTGTAATTTCCCCTAAAATTTACGTTGGTAAAATTATCAATAGGCAGTGGTAATTACATAGTTGCCCATTTTGGTTTATCGCTGTTTTGTTCAACAGAAAAGGTAAAATAATTATGTATTACTAAATACTTTGGGATATACGAAGGGATACTTACCTACAATAAATGAACATTTTAAGGAAATCTGCCTGTTACACATTCCTCTTGTGATTTCGCTACGTATCCTTAAAGGCATGCCTTTCAAGCATGTGAAAACAGGAATCCATACCAAAAACGCTGCAATTCTTCCACTGGGGTTTATTATTCAATTGGCTTGCGTTCATGATTTGAATTTCTACTAAGCTTTGGAGTGTGAGTGTTTCACAGGGTAGAGCGATTATTGAATTTCAGGAGATATGCACGGAGCATGTAAATCTGTTCTCAACCAAAATACCTATTTGGATTGATCAGTTGATCATACATCGGGAATGGTTTGACCTACGCTTTACCTGGGGAAGGGCTCATTTGATTCCTCATGGTATGTTCTTCCAATGGGTAAATATTTAGGCCGATTCGACTTTTTTTGAGGTTTTTAGGGATTTTACAAAACTTTGTCTTAAAGGGCACTTTAAATTAAGTGAGAGTGCTGGCTAAAGAATTGGGGCGTTGTCGGACCAAGATGGATTTTTCCTGAAAATTTCAGATCTATTGCTCCAGCCGTTTGGGAGAAATCGTGCGTACGGCGTACGGACGGAAAAATTTTTATTGCAGATTCGGATTCTACACCCTTTGAAACGTAAACCATGAAATTTTCAGGCCGGGTTAGAACTTTTTTTCCCAGAGCGATTACAATGGTTTATTATTGAATAATAAACCCAAAAACTTATAGAAAAGTGGTTCTTTTCTCAGGGGAAAGCATACCTAGTTTAGGCTTAAAATAATGTTCAGTTAATAACTTGGGAAGGCGTAAAAAAATACATGATTGATAAAAAGGTTCCTTTTTATTAACATTATTTTGGACCGAAAAATACAATATTAATTTATATTTTCCAAATTTCGGAAAGGTCCCCCTTATATACGGCCCTGAGCTATACAATATTCTACCAACACAAAATCCGTAAGTCGCGAACTCTAAAACTTTTGAGCTATTCTATCTTAACTAAATAATTTTTTGAGCGGTTGTAGCACTACTTCTCAAAATTCATTTCTTGAGACTAATAATATAAATCTACTCTCAGTATGTTGCAAACACTACAATTATTGAACACTAATATTCTTTGAGCGGTTAGAAGGACTACTTTTCAATATTCTTTTCTTGAGAGGACCTACACAAATATAATCTCTGGGTTTTAAAATCAGGTTACAGTCTGTAATTAATAAAATACTTCCTCCTGAAAGCTTTTGGGTTTTACGTTCCTTAACGGGATAAAGGCTGCTAAAACGAATCTCGTTAGCGACGACAGTGTTATCAAGCTACCTTTGCTCGGAGCATTCAAGGGTCTGATGACGGTGAAGTCTTCCTTCTACTCCCCCGAATAATCAGATTTGAGAGCTAAAAGTACCTACCTCCCTCCATGTACTTATCCATTACCGACTTGAAGGCAGACTCACCTGAAATGAAATAAACATCAATTTAGTTTGGTTTCGTGTTGCCTTATAATTTTGTGTGGTTGAAGGGGCGACGGTAAAATGGGAACTTATCTCTGGAGAAATGGGAAACTTGTCCCCAGTGTGAAATTACCTGGATATAAGACATCAGCAAATGGAAGAATCGACCCACCACAGATGACATTCACGTCGTATTTTTGTGGCACTTATATTCTTTCAACATCCACGTACGCTCCAATAACGTGGGCATCAATCTCTTCTGATTTGAACTCAATTGTAAATGCTTGCGAATCCTTCCATTTTTTAAACAGTTCTCCTAAACATATTCTCATTTTCCTCGGAATAACTAAATTACCAAAAAGAGGTCCTCATCAAAATCAATAGCTGCTCTACCCACGTACGCTCACTCTTCGTCAATGATATGGATGACCAGGTAGACTAGCATTGTTCATCAGCATCTTAAGTTGGACCTTTGTGGATTAACTCCAGCATGGGACCACAGATAGGGCAGACCCGATTAGATCTCGAGACTCCAAAGCTAATCCTGCACGGACTACTGGAAAATTACAGGAATTGAGATTACTTGCACTGGTGCGGGTGGATTCTGGATCTCTACCCCCTGGGATGTGCACAATTAGGAACAATTCACCTACGTCGAATGGGATGCCCTTCCACATGAGACTGCAACACTTGTGTTAGAGAGCTGTCCTTCAATAGTACCATCTAAATGTGCCCGTCACAATTCTGCTGTGAGTTTGTTAGATGGATAAGATAAACGGGAAAAATGGCCAACTTAGTTAGAAACCCATTTTAACCTAGAAGATCGTGGACACTGTCCTGACCTTCTGGTATTGACACCATCAGGAGCATATTTTATTGACGTTTCAATGGTATCGGTTTCAGAAAGAGATCACTTGTGGATCTAAGTGCCAAGCAGCACGGCTTGCAGAAATACAATCTGGCTAGATGCAGGTAGTTGCTACAACCATTACCTGGCGAGGTGTAGGTTACAGCAGGTCAGTAACTGAGTTGACAAGGGCAGGCTTCCTCTCACGATACTGGAATGGATTATCACCTGTGCCCTAACAGGAGGAGCGTTCATATGATCAGTGTTGAGCGCGACTACTCCCCTCCATGGAATTGATAAAATTGATGGAAATTTTGATTTTGGAGAAGGAACAAATTTGAATCTTCCAAAAGTGGAAACAGAACTTCTGCTACCTCTAGGTAGATTCCGAAGAATTCTTATTAATGTTAGTGGAACACCTGTCCATTTACAAAACAATTACCCCTAAACATACCTTGAACGACAATTTAGGAAAATTCGTTCTCTCCAACATTCTGCATGACTGGAACCTTCATTCTATTATGTAGAAACAGACAAAGTTCTTCGAGTTAACTTTTTCTTTTCCTAGATGGGCTTCCACGGCATCGTCGCGAGTCATTTAGCCTTTACCATTCAAAGGTTGTTCATCCCACGTTTAAGGCGGTCAGTGGCGGATGACTGACTTCTGATTTCCAATTGAAAATTACCGTTCAGGCTTGACAATTACCTCGAAACGGCACAGAGCAGTCAGGACTCTCGTGCCCGATCGCTGTTCTGAATGCACCTCAACGGAGCTCTGAATTTAATACGGACTAAGTCACTCGCGACGAAGTTGTGGAAACCCATTTCAAATAGAAACGGAGTAAGATGGAACGTTGTCTATGTTTCCACGAAAGTAAAGAGATACACTGTTAAATCGATTTCGACGGTTAGGTCATCATCAGTAACAAACATGAACTGAAAGTACAGTAGGGAACGAATAAAAGAGCATGAAAAGGATTTCAGGGACAACAAAGGTGATTCTGCCTTTTCAAGTCATCTGAATGAATCCAATCATAGCTTTAGTTTTGATCTGACAAACAGGCAATGTGTAGAATTTCCTCACTTTTGCCCAAAGGGAGGTATGTTGGATGTGCTAGAAAAATTCGAAATTGTTGATAGTGATAGGTCGGGAAAATGTTTAAATGACGTCATTCCTCAAAATATTTCACCATTATTGGGTTCTTTCTTGCAATAAATTTGGCCCCGCCTCTCCATAATGATACTATTTGTGTCCCTTTCGCTTGGTAAGCCTTAAGTAGCATTGGTTGGTCCTCCCCGCCCCTTTCACCTCCTTGAGCCAATAGGATTCAATCTCCTCTCACTTGATCCTATATAAGATATGCTTTCTGTGATGAACTTTCAGTTCGTGTTTGTTACTGATGATGACCTAACCGTCGAAATCGATTAACAGTGTAACTCTTTACTTTCGAGGAAATATAGACAACGTTCCATCTTACTCCGTTTTTATCTGAATTTGATTATGACGGACTGTTTTTATTTAATTTTTTCCTGTACTTACTTAAAACCAGTGTATTGGAGGAATGAATTTCATTTTCATTTCATTTCAAATCGCAGTTGTTTCGGAATCCTTGGTAACCTTAAAATTCAAGCGATACATCAATTATATGCAATCAGAACTACACATTCTTTGCGTCAATTTTGTTTATTATTCAATAACAAACCATTGTAATTACCCCCCTGAAAATTTCAGGCGAATCTGCAATAAAAATTTTCCGTCCGTCCGCCGTACGCAGGATTTCTCCCAAACGGCTGGAGCAAAAGATCTGAAATTTCCTTTCAAAAGGAGGCTCGAGAGCTCGTTCAACGGGATGTCTGAGGTAGACCGGGTGGCTGGCGTCCGCCCAAGGCAATTACAAGGTAGAGGTGCAAGGTGTCAAGCTTAGTAATAAACCACAGAAAACGCCTTACACACATATGTAGATGAGCATATGTAGAAATTCTATCTAATACAGAAATACACCTTTGTGTAATATTTTTTGCCTTGTTTTTCCCAAAGTAATTTAGGCAAATTTTATTATGTCATCAGCTCTAAAGCTGCAAACTCCTAATACCCTCCCACCCTCCCTGTGAAAAGTAAATAAAATTTCCTTATATGAATATGTTGCTCGTCTGTTAGTTTTTATAGAACGGAACGAGACGGTCGGCCGCTCTCGTCCGCGTTTGTCCGATTGAAGGGGCAATCAGAGCGCGGATGGCCGCCCGTCCACGTTCACATATCTTGATAAATGAGCTTTACACTTGAGAAGGGCCATCGAACCGGCTTTTACTTAATTAAGCCTCCGATTCAGTGAGACTATCCTGACATCAGTGGACGTATCATGAGCCACTTCACAAATCTTCGTCAAGACCCCCGGGTCTTCAGGCCCAGCAGGAAATCGGATCTTTCACCGAAGTTGATGTTAGAGATTACTATCTAATCTAGAGCTATTATTCCTTTGAACTAGATGATTACAGACTGAATTCAATCTCTTTCAATTCAACGTTTGACGAATGCAATTCAAATGCCGAGATTCGTCCTTCTGCTACCATGAAATTGTGTCGGAACTACACCCGATAATTGACACTCATTCCCATCCCAAAAGCTTACTATTTACTATTTTAATTAAACCATTTTGAAAACGAAATTAATCATGAACTAGGTATTTTGGTTTATTATTCAATAATAAACCATTGTAATCGCTCTGGAAAAAAAAATTCTAACCCCCCTGAAAATTTCATGGTTTACGTTTCAAAGGGTGTAGAATCCGAATCTGCAATAAAAAAATTTCCGTCCATCCGCCGTCTCCCAAACGGCTGGAGCAAAAGATCTGAAATTTTTAGGAAAAATCCATCTTGGTCCGACGACGCCCCAATTCTTGAGCCAGCTCTCTCACTCAATTTAAAGTGCCCTTTAAGGGCTGTGAAAGTTTTGTAAAATCCCTAAAAACCTCAAAATAAGTCGAATCGGCCTAAATATTTACCTATTCGAAGAACATACCATGAGGAATCGAATGAGCCCCTCCGCAGGTCCGTAGGTCAAACCATTCCCGATGTATGGCCCGATTTATGGTGCCAACATTTTCGTTTTTTTGGTTTATTATTGCTTGTTTGTAACCTATTGATGCCGATAGCGTCGAGTTGTAGTGAATGTGGATACTGGAGTGACAGCCGATGTGGATACTTGTAGTTTATAGCCGATACACGGGTTGAAGCATTCTGATAATATATAGGTAAATATTATTCAATATTATTACTGGGGTTTATTATTATTATAGCACTTAAATCGGTTGTCAACCAAAATACCTATTTGGATTGATCAGTTGATCATATTTGTGTGCCTCCTGAAATTCAATAATCGCTCTATCACCTGTGAAAAACGCTGCAAATTCTTTCACTGCGGTTTATTATTCAATTGGCTTGCGTTCATGATTTGAATTTATACTAAGCTTTGGAGTGTGCGTGTTTCACAGATGGTAGAGTGATTATTGAATTTCAGGAGGCACACAAATATGATCAACTGAACAATCCAAATAGGTTATTTTGGTTGAGAACAGATTTACGTGCTCTATGCACACCTCCTGAAAT
>JAVIWC010008276.1:0-11844 GCA_031894815.1 Creontiades dilutus
TGGGAGACGGGGGCAGAGAATTCCCACCTGCCCAGCGTTACCACCCCCTGAAACGTCCGTATACTCAGATAAGCTGGTTTATATAGTGTGATTATATTGTTATCATATTGCATATTGTTGTGTTATTCACCTATTTCTTTTTAACCTGCGTAGCAGGGCCATTAAACTAGTTAAAAAATAAAATAAAAAGTAGACAAAAAACCAGGTGCTAGAAAAGATGATTTTTTTCTCGCGAAATGAACAAATTTCGGTCATTATGCCGCTAAAATTGAGTCGAATCAAGAAACGGATAGCATCATGTGAATCAACGTTAAAAAACAATGAGAATTCATGTGCCACGCTCAAGAGTTCACCTTCATTCACCATTCGAAAATTGAGAGGTTGCGCTCAATAATAAAAAAATTGGTTGAGGGATCAATTAAAGGTAAAACTAAATCAATTTCAGGTAGAATCCGAATCCGCAATAAAAAATTGGTGTTTTCATTTAAGAAATTTATGCTAGAAAATAAAAATAAGAAAGTTATCGTCATTTGCGCGGGGTGCGCAAATATTTGAGATCCTTGAAAAAAAATATGACGATTAAGAACAAAGAAAATTTTTTGTTAACTCCCATTTTGGGACTACTTTAAACTCTCATCTTGAAACGTTTTTCTTACCTTAGGTGTACGTTTTAGGGAGGGCAAACGGATGACCGTATCATCATTCAGATGGTCTCATGTCTATCATGGTTTATCATGGTCATCATGATATAGTAAATCAATTGAATATTTTAAATTATCTGAAAAGAGTGGAAACAAAAGTTGTTACGAGGGTCTGGGGATTCAGCACGGACACCAGGCTGAAGTGTTCTTAAGTGGTCTGAAATGCGAATAGAAATTTTGATTTTGGGGAGCCAACAGTTGTTCATCTCTCGACACTGAAAATGAATCTTCTGCTATCTATAGAAAGGAAAGTAGTGGTGTTATTTAGTTTTCGGGATTTTACCTTTCAGGTATTGGTCAACCCTCGATTCCCCAATTCAGAGATGAGCATCAGAATGTTGTAATAAATGAAATTCTTGAATCTGAAAATATGAGTACCAATAAAGAAATAATAACTTTTAAAACGATTCTCATAAAAATTCACGCTGTCGTTGATGTGGATGTTGGTAAAGATTTCTATATTTCCAGAGAGAAAAAATTCCAATTTTCGCCATTTTCTTCAATTTTATGAAATTTGACCTTTTTATCGATACATTTTACAAATGAACCCACATTTTGTGATAATAATTTTATTAAAATCAAATGTTTCCCTTTTTTGTAGGAAAATTTACAAAAAAAGGAAAGAAACAATTCTACTACAATTTAAGTTTAAAAATTTGAATTTCAATAAAATGTATTCTAAAATTTGAAAAATGTAAGTGATTTTCACACAAAATAAAGACAATTTTGAGTAAATTCACAAAGAGAAGTGAGCATTTTCTGATATTTAGGAAATGAACGATTATTTCTTTATTGGCACTCTCATCTATATTCGTATGATTATTCATATTTTCCGTTTTATGAAAAACACTCGTATTCATATTAAATGTGCATAAAATTTATGCGTATGAGTATGAGCACGCCCATCTCTGCTTTGAGTGAAGACGTAACAACTGAAAACCTTAGGACAACCAAATGAGCAACAATTGATTTATAGAATTGAACTAAGTTTTGGTTCTTATATCAACTGCTTCATATGGTTTCAAAACTTTCTCTTTGAAGAATCTAGTTTAGTAAAACGTGGATATAACTTACTGAGTTTCATTATGTTGAGTTTTGATATTCGGCGTTGTGACGAGTGACTAGAATATCATTGATTCGATCAGAATTTATAAGATTAATCCCCTCCAGGGAATTTTGTGTCATTCACAGAGATAGGTAGGTACATAATTACAAATGGTGGTTCATTCGTGTTCCCGATCGTGAGTAATGTCTTAGCATTAGGTCATCTTTTAAGCTTGAAGATTAATGGCTTTTCGTGTTTCATTTTATCGTTTTTCCTACCTTTCGTTCTTTGATCTCCCTCTCGTCCTAAACAAACAGTGTAGGATAAGGAGATAAGCTGAAAGTTCTGAACTGCCTCAAGGTTATCAATCACTCTTATTCGTTAATTCGCATTTGAGCATTAGGCAGTAAATCAAAATATGACTAAGGAATATTGACTCGTTAAAAAGAAGGAGAAGTGAGGAAAGTTCAAATGAAACACTTTCAGGGAAAAGGTTTTTTAAAAACTCCAATATTCCAGTACAAAAGCGATCAGTAAGTAATGCAGTCGTTGAATGCAGACTTCAGTATTTCGCTTTTTTCCACATTTTTGGTGGTGACTTTCGGCGGGGACGTTACGAGTGGCTAGAATATCATCGATTCGGTCAGAATTGATACTGTCTACATTTTTTGTACACTGTGTTTGTCCTAGAGAGAGAGGATTTTTAAAGAAATTTTGTTATAACGGACTGAAATGGGGTCTCTTGCTCAAAATAGTTTGAGAATCCCTGATAGTGAATGTAGCTGCTGAGGCTCAATTGCATTTTTCCTTCACAAGTGTTAGCATTCGATAAATTATGGCACGAAGGACTTAAATTCAAATTAAGGAAATGGTTGCCATCATGTTATTAACGGATTTTAGCTTCTTACTTAACTGATAGATACTTCCGTATTAGACAAGAGGATACCTACTCTGATTTGCAAGAGATTAAAGCTGGAGTTCCTCAAGGCAGTGTGCTAGGGCCAGTATTATACCTTATATATACTAGTGACTTACCAGAAATAGAACAAAATACAACAGCTACATTTGCTGATGACACTGCAGTGTTGGCAGTTGCAGAAGATACTGTTGAATCAGTTTCTAAGCTCAACAAATCTTTAATAAAAATTCACAGATGGGCGAGGAAGTGGAAAATTAAAATGAACGAGGCAATCCGCCTCTGTACGTGAGCGTTACCCGTATGGGCCATGGCATCCACCGCCACCACCACCGCTTCCAGCTGTATCAGTGCCACCGACTCTCGTTCTCTGGCCAATCCTTCCAATCTGTCTGGTTCTCTATCGAAGACTTCCCGGGATGCTCGTTCGAAGGTCCTCAACATTCTTCCCACCGTGGGAGGAGTGTCCTCGCGTAACCGCGCGGAATCAATGCCCGGATCCGGCTCGCGCCTTAACGCCATACCTATAAGTGAAGTTACACAATTAGCACAGAACATTATCGTACTTTAATCAGATTTTTGTCCCTTCCCTGCTGCATTAGTTTAATCCTACCAACATTCCTACTTTTGTTTTTCCTTTTCTTGTCTTTGTTTTATTTGTTTTATTCAATCAGGGGTTCTTTTCCTACTAATTTTTCATTTACTTTAAGTGTGGGGGGTTTTTGCCTGTTATCTTAACTTTTCTGTTCAGTAGTTTACTTTCTCCTAGTTCCTAGTATGGTAGCTTTTAGTACTTAGTTTATATAATCTAGTTTGTAACTTAACTCTTAAATTCCTTAGTATGTAACATAACTTTTAACTCTTCTTAACAATCTATTTACATTCATCGCTTTAGCCTCTACTTTTCGTTACTCTCTGTTAGGCATGACCCCTTCCACACTTCCCCCTCACGCCCCCGTACTACCCCAGCCAAGGCTCCAGTACTATGCAACTTTCTGTAGTCTCTCGTCGGGCGAGGGCGAAAAGCGTAGTGGGGCCTGGACAAATCTTCTGTGCCGGTCTCATCTGGGGAAGGCGAGGTGTGCGTCTGGCAATGAGTTGGGGCGGCTTCTTGTGAGGCTTCTTCCAATTCTTCCTCCCATGCCTCGTCCAGCTCCCATTGATCCTGCTCCCTTACTAGGCTCTTTTGTGGCCGAACAGGGGGAGGGATCTCTGGAGGCTCTCCACTTACAAACGCTCCATCGGGTATTCCCTTAATTATAGCTGGCTTTAGTCGGTTGATATGGACCACTTGCTTTCGTTCGCCCAGCACATCCCTTATTTCATAAGTCACATCAGAGTGTCTCTTGGTTACAAACCATGGCCCCGACCAGGGGCTCCAGAATTTACGACACTCGTTCGTAGGTACATGTAGTGCCTTCAAGTACACTGGTTCTCCCACTTGGAAGGATCGGGGTACTCGTCTCTCGTTAATTCTTGTCGCTTGAGTTTTCCATGCGCGATCCAAGCATCTTTTGGCAATCCTTTTTGCTTCGGCCAGCATCTTCAATGAAGCTGTTCGCGGAGACCCACTGCTGCTGGAGAGTTGCAAATGATTTGGCAGGCGTATCTCCCTCCCGAATGTCAGAAAGTTCGGCGAGTATCCGGTGCTCTTATGCGGCAGGGCCCTATATGCTGCCAATGCAACAGGCACCCATTCCTCCCATTCCTGGGTTCTTTTGACTAATTTGGCCATGATGTTTGCAAACGTGCGGTGGAAACGCTCACAGACCCCGTTACTTTGCGGGTGGTAAGCGGTTGTCTGCACCTTCCGTATTCCCCAATCCTGGCAAAGCACTCGCACTAACTGCGAGGTGAACGCAGTTCCTCTGTCTGTTACTAATCTCTCAGGCACTCCGTGGGTTGGAATATAACGCCTCACCAATATCCTGGCCACCGTTTCAGCTGTTGTATTCGGCACTATATATGCCTCTGCATATTTGGTGAAGTGGTCTATCGCCGTTAGTAAGTACTTGGATCCATAACGGGTGTTCAGTGGCCCCACAAAATCCATGCCCAGTATCTCGCCGGGTTCGGTGGGTATGAGTGGCTCCTGGATGGGAGCCTGTAATCTGATGGGATCATTCCGGTGCTGGCACGACTCACACTGGCCAATAAAGTCCTTAATGGCTCTGGCCATTTTCGGCCAAAATCCGATCTTGCGTACGATCTTTTCCGTGGCTTCTGCTCCTGGATGTCCTGCCCAGGCACTACCGTGACAATTCACGAGGATCCAGTCCCTCATGGTCACGGGTATGAGTGGCACCCATCTTTTTTGATCTGCTATCACCACCTCTGTTTCCCACAGTCCATCTTGGTTTCGATACTGAGGCTTGCCACTACGTGCGCACTCCTGCACCCAGGGGTCTATATCCTGCGCTGCCTTCATTAATTGTCTGGGGATGTCCATAGTCATTGGGGCCAGATGCATGCGGCTAAGTCCGTCGGCATGGCCCATCTTACTTCCTGCTCGATATTGTGGGGTGAATGTGTACTCGGACAACCTAAGGATCCATCTGCCCACCCTGGAGGTGGGGTCCCTTAATCTCAGAGCGGCAGTGAGAGCCATGTGGTCCGTTTCCAAGATGAATGGGCGTCCCAACAAATACGCCTGGAAATGGCGTACCGCCCATACTACTGCCAACAGTTCTTGCTCCGTGGTTGAATATCTGGTCTCGGCCGGGTTGAGTTTTCGACTGGCATATGCGATGGGTCGTTCTTCTCCATGGACCTTCTGCGACAACACCGCTCCCAACGCTATTCGAGATGCATCAGTCGCCAAGATGAACTGTTGTTGCAGGTCCGGGTACGCCAGGATCTTGTCCGACGTCAGTGCAGCTTTTAAAGTTTCGAAGGATCGTTGTTGGTCCTCCTCCCAGGTGAACGGGATATTCTTCCTTAATAATCTGGTGAGGGGGGCTGCCAACTCCGCGAACTGGGGAACAAACCGGCGATAAAACCCGGCGAGTCCCAAGAAGGCCTGCAGCTGACGTACTCCTTGTGGCTGAGGGAAGTCCTTTACCGCGGACAACTTATCTTCTTCCATTCCAATTCCTTTGTGTGTGATGATATGTCCCAAATAATGAACCTGGCTTTGCAGAAATTCACATTTCGCCAGATTAGCTCTCAAACGCACCTCCGCTAGGCGAGCAAATACCTTATCCAGACTTGCCAGGTGCTCTTCTAAAGTCGGGTTAAAGATTATGATATCGTCAAGGTAAACTAAACAATCGGTGCCAATGAGTCCGTCCAGTGCGTTGTTCATTGCTCTCTGGAATGTAGCGGGAGCATTCCTCAAGCCGAATGCCATTCTTTTATACTCAAAGTGTCTGCCCATTACCGAGAACGCCGTTTTTTCCGCCGAATCCGGGTGGAGGGGAATCTGATGATATCCCGCCACCAAGTCGATTTTACTAAAATATCGACACCGTCCCAACATGGCCACCGTTTCTTGTAAATTGGGAATGGGGTAAGCATCGGCCTTAGTGTGTTTGTTCAGCCCTCGGTAATCTATGCACATTCTCCACTTTTGCTTTTCTCCCGCTGGTGTCTTTTTCTTCACTAGCACCACGGGTGCGGACCACGGGCTCGATGATGGTACTATGATGTCTTCCTGCAACAATTCTAGTAATTGTTGCTCCACCTCCTGTCGTAGCGCATGGGGTATAATGTAAGGTCGAGTGTGAACAGGGGCCGCGTCCCCGGTGTCTATCTGATGCGTCACGTGTAATGAACACCCGTTTCGGTCGGGTTTCTGAAACACCTGGGGGTAGCGGTGCAATATTTGACTCGCCCGCTCTCTATCTTCTGCCGGCAAATGATTCAATTTCGTCCGCCAGTCTGGGCCCTCCGTCTCATTATAACTTTCCCATCTCTCAATAGGTAGCAGTTCCGTCTCTTCGTCGGGATTAAGGGCTTGATCAGTGCCCAACTCCCCCTCTACCCCTTCACCGCTCACCGCCGTGTCTAACGGGGGTCCGGGACCGGTGGACTTCTCCTCCCCCCTCAGCTGTTTCACTCGGGTAGATGACGCATCGAGAATCTGTCTTCCTTCTCCGTCTACCAGCCCCAGGTAGCAAGGAGTGTCCCTTCGGGGAGTAAAGCCCTCCTTTTCTTCACTATTTCCGATGGCTTTTCGGGTGGATCCGTCGGGGTTCCCCGCGAGGCCGTCGGCGTGTCTGGGGTTGTTTGAGTCACTTTCCCTTTCAGTGTTTATTCCCTTCGTCGCAGGGGTTTCTTCCGGTTTCCCTTTCAACTCCTCTTTACCAATCGGGCGGTGTTCATTCAATATTCCATCGGAAGTGTCTGTCATATCACGAGGTGGTTCTTCGTGTAATTCATCACGCGTGTCTCCATTTTTCGTCCCCTTTTGTTCTCTTATATCACCATCGATTTTTCGTATTTTTATCGGACGTTCTTCCTGCGTGTCCTCTTTTGTGTGCACGAAATTATTGGGTGCATGTTCGGAGTGTCTTTTGTCCGTGTCAGGTGTATGCTCTTCCTCGGTTGGGACGTTGTGTGCCTCGACGTGCTTGACGATTCTCGGTGCGTGTCTGGGATGTGTCTCGGGAGTGTCTGGTGTGATTTCCTCCTTCATCGGGGTGTTTTGTCCCTCGACGTGTCTCGCGATCCTCGGTGCGTGTCTTGGATGTTCTTCGTGCGTGTCGGGTATGGTTTCCTCCTTCATCGGGGTGTTTTGTCCCTCGACGTGTCTCGCGATCCTCGGTGCGTGTCTGGGATGTTCTTCGTGCGTGTCGGGTATGGTTTCCTCCTTCATCGGGGTGTTTTGTCCCTCGACGTGTCTCGCGATCCTCGGTGCGTGTCTGGGATGTTCTTCGTGCGTGTCGGGTATGGTTTCCTCCTTCATCGGGGTGTTTTGTCCCTCGACGTGCCTTGCGATCCTCGGTGCGTGTCTGGGATGTTCTTCGGGCGTGTCGGGTATGGTTATTCCTCAATTAAGGTGTGTTGTCCCGTGTCTCGGCGTATTTCTTCCCTCAATTAAGGTGTGTTGTTGCGTTTCTTGTGCGTGTCTGGGATATTCTTCGTGAGTGTCTGGCGGGATTTCTTCCTTACATGAGGTGTGTTGTCCCTCGAAGTGTCCGGCGTTCCTTGATGCGTGTCTGGGATGTTCCTCGTGCGTGTCTGGCGGAATCTTCCTCTCAGTTGGGGTGTCATGTCCCTCGTAGTGCCCGTAACTTCTCGGTTCGTGTCGGGGGTGTTCTTCGTACGTGTCATGAGTGAATCTGTCGGGTGTCTCCCATGTTTTTTCCGTAGTGACAAGGCCCACACTCAATCCACGCGAATCGGGGCGTGTCAGTAGTAGCGCCTCGTTCTTCTCGGGCCTCAGGACCATAGGTATCTTTTGCATCAGGTCCATACCAAATAGATTTAAACCGGCACTCTCGGGCGTGAACACTAGGAACGTGTGCATCAGTTCCCTGTCGCGAATTCGGAGTTTCACCGTCTGTTCTCCCTGAAATCGTAACGGTTGCCCGTCTGCCCCCCATGCCACCGCTCTTGTAGGGGTTACCGGGGTGCCCGTTACCGGCGTGGCTAAAGCCGATATCGCCGCCCCCGTGTCTAGTATCAGTTCCCTGGGTGTTCCGTTTAGTGACACGGTGATATACATAGGGCGTGCCTGACTGTACTTCACTACCGGGACATGCCCCACGTCGATGGCGAGTTTCTCCGGGTCCGTGTCCCCTCCCTCAATAGGCGGAGTTCCTCTCGATCCCTTCCCTTGTAGATTCATTCTCAGTGTCTTGTGTCGGTGGCAGTCCTCGATCTGATGTTCTCTCACCCCACAATAATCACAAAAGATCCCCTTTTGCGGGTTCCTAACACAATCTACTGGGAAGTGATCCAGCACTCCACAGAACAGACACGCGTATCTCGGGGATGGTTTATTGGAAACTCTCGGGTTTAGTGGCGTTCTCCCTACGTTCCGCGGGCATCGCGCAGCGAAATGTCCGGGATTCCCACACTCATAACATCGACGTTCATCCCGTGTCCCCACTGCCGCGATCTCCCATTTGGGTTCCTCATCTTCCATGTCTAACGTTTCTTTCAACTCCTCCGCTCGTTTCAGTGCCTCTTCAAGGGATTCCGGCGGGTTGTTCATCAGAAGTGAGCTCAGTTCCTTGCGTACCCCTTTAATAAAGGCTTTGAGTGTTCGACGTTTCACCCAATTTTGCCTTTGGGCTTTCGTTAGTTCCTGCCCTTCCTCTATTACAGCTGACTGTGCCAGTCGTTGCAATCGTTCCGCAAATTGTCTTAGTGTCTCGTGCGGGAGTTCCTTGGCACTCCAGAGCATGGCTGCTGCCTTCGCCGGGTTCTCCTTCTCGAACCATGCCATCATTGCTCTTTTTGCTTCTTCATACGGAGCGATCCCTTCGTGGTTTGGGGCGTTGTCTATCAGGAATTGCTTTGCCGTGCCTTTTGCCTTGGCACGCAATAGCCGTAGTTTCTTATGTTGTGGTAGTGTGCCCACCACATCTTCGAATAGTTGGAAAAAGGCGGCGACCGTTATGGCTCCCGGTTCATCGGGATCCCAGTTCTCCAGTTCTAAGAACATTGACCGGGGCACGTCCGATCCTCCCGACCCCCTTACGCCCTCTTCCTCTTGCCCTCTCACTCTCTCGGCCAACTCGTTGTACGATCTCAACAACCGTTCCATTTGGCGTATCAGTGCACTCGACGCCCCCTCCCCACTCTCCTCGTTGCATGCCATGGCTGGAATGCGTTCGGTGCGGTTGGGTTCACAGTCAATGCTACCCACGCTCTTATATCTACCCTATCACCCGCGGCGTTCCTCCCGATCCAACCCTGCAGTGAAAACTCCCTAACGTGTCTACTGTTGCGAGGTCCTTGCCTGGCGTACCAGACAGCGATCCCAGCGCTTGCCACCAAAATATGTAAGCCCCCCTTTTGAAGGAATTGATAATAAAAAGCAACGTTACTCTACTATTGTGTCTCAAAGTGTTTACTATATCTCCCGTGTCCTAAACCACACAAAACAATATTGAATCTAAGATCTTGGTAGCCTAGCCGTCAATTCCCTGAAGGGGACCACATCTATATCATGAGTGTCACTGCAGGGGGTATCGGGTAAGATGAGTGAAACACGCCGTTTCATAAACGAGGTTGTAATGCAAAAGTAAGTGCACCTCTACAATTCAAATGACACAAATGCAATGCGAATATCAAGAACACAAAAAACAAAACAACACTTATAGACTATATCAAATGATATGGTAGATCTTTTAGACAAGGTAAGTATATCTTATAAGATAATTTCTTAAGTTGAGATCCCAGCGTTACTACCGTTACTCTAGTTCTTTGGTTTAACCAAATGAGCTTAATGAGAAACGTGGGGATAGCAACAGGTGCCGTGAAGCGGCCAAATATAATGTCACGAGTGTTTGGGGTGTCTTTCGTGCCCCTTGTTCGTGGTGCCTGAAGGGCGATCTTAAAGTGCTAAGAATGACAAGATATACAAGATACTATGCAGCAGGGTTACAAATGGGACTCTTAAGTGTACGTTACCGTGCTCGGCGTTGCTGTCTGTTTGACGATTCGGGCGGAAAATCGCGGTCGCGTATGTAAGGGGGGATTATAAGAGTCACTATCTCGGGGGTATAACTTCCGTCTACTAACAACGTACGACACTTCAACAACTCGGTACACAACCGTTCCACTCGTTCACAACGTATATAAACGTGTCTTCTCGGCTTTCACAAAATACAAATCGACTTCTTCTGGAGCTTGCATATAGGCAACTGACGCTGGGTCTGGCGTCAATTGCCCTAAACCTTTCAGAGGGGGGTGTTCTCCCACCCAGAGTCCTTTGGCCTACCCCTCCCCTCCGCTGATTGGAACCAGGAATAAATATCATACAAGGTTTATGTCAAGTACCTAATTTTTGAACGCAGCAGCCGTTCCTCGTCGGACGATGACGAGGAATCGTCAAAAAACGCTGCAAATTCTTTCACTGGGGTTTATTATTCAATCGGCTTGCGTTCATGATTTGAATTTCTATTAAGCTTTGGAGTGGGCGTGTTTCACAGGATAGGGCGATTACTGAATTTCAGGAGATATGCATGGAGCACGTAAATCTGTTTTCGACCAAAATACCTATTTGGATTGATCAGTTGATCATATTTGTGTGCCTCCTGAAATTCAATAATCGCCTATCCTGTGAAACACGACACTCCAAAGCTTAGTAGAAATTCAAATCATGAACGCAGGCCAATTGAATAATAAACCCCAGTGAAAGAATACTTATTTACCCCAGTAATAATATTGAATAATAAAGCCCAGTAATAATATTGAATAATATTTACCTATATATTATCAGAATGCTTCAACCCGTGTATCGGCTACTAACTACACTACAAGTGTTCACATCGGCTATCACTCCAGTATCCACATTCACTACAACTCGACGCTATCGGCCGGACATCACTACGTTACAAACAAACAATAATACACGAATCCGGCCGTTTCGGAGATATCGTGCGTACGGCGGACGGACGGAAAAATTTTTATTGCAGATTCGGATTCTACACCCTTTGAAACGTAAACCATGAAATTTTCAGGGGGGTTAGAATTTTCTTTTTCCAGAGCGATTACAATGGTTTATTATTGAATAAAAAACCAAAATCAAATTATTTACGACGGAGTTCAAAATATCCATCTCGAAATTGATCCGAACGATAGGGAACAGAAACAAAGATGGCGAGACTTATCAGCCCGTTAACAAGTTAATTGACAAAATTCTGCCGATTAAAGTTTGACGAGCTCGTTAATACTAACGGGCGTTGGGGCTGCGTGGAGAAAGACAAATCGATCTAACGACGGCGTTAAATTCAGGCGTTAGCCTAAACGCCACGTCAAACTGGTTGGTGAAAGTGGCCCTTACTCTTCTAAATGTATAGATGACACAGTTTACATCAAGTTTGTTTATTTAAAACGCAACTCTCCTTGCATCCATTCGAATGAGCACATCCCTCAACCCACAGAAAAGTGACACTTCTCAAAAATGGTTTCTTGGGTTAGGTCTTCATTTTGTGCTTCAGACTGAAGTCTACCATTTGCCTTTCTGGAACAGTGAGAGGAGGGATTCCCAGAGCCTGTAGCGGCTC
>JAVIWC010008278.1:0-12167 GCA_031894815.1 Creontiades dilutus
TTTCGGGTGCTGAACACGAATTCGAAGTCCGTTTTTCGATAAAACGCTTCCTTCATGGTTATTTTCGCGATTTTTCATCAAAATTGCTCAAAAATTATCTCTGTTTAATCCCTTTCAAACCTACTCTCTAAGGGTTTTTTTCGGGGTGCTGAACACGAATTCGAAGTCCGTTTTTCGATAAAACGCTTCCTTCATGGTTATTTTCGCGATTTTTCATCAAAATTGCTCAAAAATTATCTCCGTTTAATCCCTTTCAAACCTACTCTCTAAGGGGTTTTTCGGGGTGCTGAACACGAATTCGAAGTCCGTTTTTCGATAAAACGCTTCCTTCATGGTTATTTTCGCGATTTTTCATCAAAATTGCTCAAAAATTATCTCTGTTTAATCCCTTTCAAACCTACTCTCTAAGGGGTTTTTCGGGGTGCTGAACACGAATCTGAAGTCCGTTTTTCGATAAAACGCTTCCTTCATGGTTATTTTAACGATTTTTCATCAAAATTGCTCAAAAATTATCTCTGTTTAATCCTTTCAAACCTACTCTCTAAGGGGTTTTTCGGGGTGCTGAACACGAATCTGAAGTCCGTTTTTCGATAAAACGCTTCCTTCATGGTTATTTTCGCGATTTTTCATCAAAATTGCTCAAAAATTATCTCTGTTTAATCCTTTCAAACCTACTCTCTAAGGGGTTTTCAGGGTGCTGAACACGAATCTGAAGTCCTTTTTTCGATAAAACGCTTCCTCCATGGTTATTTTCGCGATTTTTCATCAAAATTGCTCAACAATTATCTCTGTTTAATCCCTTTTCAAACCTACTCTCTAAGGGGTTTTTCGATGTGCTGAACACGAATCTGAAGTCTTTTTTCCGATAAAACGCTTCCTTCATGGTTATTTTCGCGATTTTCATCAAAATTGCTCAAAAATTATCTCTGTTTAATCCCTTTCAAACCTACTCTCTAAGGGGTTTTCGGGGTGCTGAACACGAATTCGAAGTCCGTTTTTCGATAAAACGCTTCCTTCATGGTTATTTTCGCGATTTTCAATCAAAATTGCTCAAAATTTATCTCTGTTTAATCTCTTTCAAACCTACTCTCTAGGGGGTTTTTCGGGGTGCTGAACACGAATTCGAAGTCCGTTTTTCGATAAAACGCTTCCTTCATGGTTATTTTCGCGATTTTTCATCAAAATTGCTCAAAAATTATCTCTGTTTAATCCCTTTCAAACCTACTCTCTAAGGGGTTTTTCGGGGTGCTGAACACGAATTCGAAGTCCGTTTTTCGATAAAACGCTTCCTTCATGGTTATTTTCGCGATTTTTCATCAAAATTGCTCAAAAATTATCTCTGTTTAATCCCTTTCAAACCTACTCTCTAAGGGGTTTTTCGGGGTGCTGAACACGAATTCGAAGTCCGTTTTTCGATAAAACGCTTCCTTCATGGTTATTTTCGCGATTTTTCATCAAAATTGCTCAAAAATTATCTCTGTTTAATCCCTTTCAAACCTACTCTCTAAGGGTTTTTCGGGGTGCTGAACACGAATTCGAAGTCCGTTTTTCGATAAAACGCTTCCTTCATGGTTATTTTCGCGATTTTTCATCAAAATTGCTCAAAAATTATCTCCGTTTAATCCCTTTCAAACCTACTCTCTAAGGGGTTTTTTCGGGGTGCTGAACACGAATTCGAAGTCCGTTTTTCGATAAAACGCTTCCTTCATGGTTATTTTCGCGATTTTTCATCAAAATTGCTCAAAAATTATCTCTGTTTAATCCCTTTCAAACCTACTCTCTAAGGGGTTTTTCAGGGTGCTGAACACGAATTCGAAGTCCGTTTTTCGATAAAACGCTTCCTTCATGGTTATTTTCGCGATTTTTCATCAAAATTGCTCAAAAATTATCTCTGTTTAATCCCTTTCAAACCTACTCTCTAAGGGGTTTTTCAGGGTGCTGAACACGAATCTGAAGTCCTTTTTTCGATAAAACGCTTCCTTCATGGTTATTTTACCGTTTTTTTCATCAAAATTGCTCAAAAATTAACTCTGTTTAATCCCTTTCAAACCTACTCTCTAAGGGGTTTTTCGGGGTGCTGAACTCGAATTCGAAGTCCGTTTTTCGATAAAACGCTTCCTTCATGGTTATTTTCGCGATTTTTTTCATCAAAATTGCTCAAAAATTGTATCTCTGTTTAATCCCTTTCAAACCTACTCTCTAAGGGGGTTTTCGGGGTGCTGAACACGAATCTGAAGTCCGTTTTTCGATAAACGCTTCCTTCATGGTTATTTTTCGCGATTTTTCATCAAATTGCTCAAAAATTATCTCTGTTTAATCACCCTCAAACCTACTCTCTAAGGGGTTTTTCGGGGTGCTGAACACGAATTGGAAGTCCGTTTTTCGATAAAACGCTCTTCATGGTTATTTTCGCGATTTTTCATCAAAATTGCTCAAAAATTATCTCTGTTTAATCCCTTTCAAACCTACTCTCTAAGGGGTTTTCGGGGTGCTGAACACGAATTCGAAGTCCGTTTTTCGATAAAACGCTTCCTTCATGGTTATTTTCGCGATTTTTCATCAAAATTGCTCAAAAATTATCTCTGTTTAATCCCTTTCAAACCTACTCTCTAAGGGGTTTTTCGGGGTGCTGAACACGAATTCGAAGTCCGTTTTTCGATAAAACGCTTCCTTCATGGTTATTTTCGCGATTTATTCATCAAAATTGCTCAAAAATTATCTCTGTTTAATCCCTTTCAAACCTACTCTCTAAGGGGTTTTTCGGGGTGCTGAACACGAATTCGAAGTCCGTTTTTCGATAAAACGCTTCCTTCATGGTTATTTTCGCGATTTTTCATCAAAATTGCTCAAAAATTATCTCTGTTTAATCCCTTTCAAACCTACTCTCTAAGGGGTTTTTCGGGGTGCTGAACACGAATTCGAAGTCCGTTTTTCGATAAAACGCTTCCCTCATGGTTATTTTCGCGATTTTTCATCAAAGTTGCTCAACAATTATCTCTGTTTAATCCCTTTCAAACCTAAGGGGTTTTTCGGGGTGCTGAACACGAATTCGAAGTCCGTTTTTCGATAAAACGCTTCCTTCATGGTTATTTTCGCGATTTTTCATCAAAATTGCTCAAAAATTATCTCTGTTTAATCCCTTTCAAACCTACTCTCTAAGGGGTTTTTCGGGGTGCTGAACACGAATTCGAAGTCCGTTTTTCGATAAAACGCTCCTTCATGGTTATTTTCGCGATTTTTCATCAAAATTGCTCAAAAATTATCTCTGTTTAATCCCTTTCAAACCTACTCTCTAAGGGGTTTTTCGGGGTGCTGAACACGAATTCGAAGTCCGTTTTTCGATAAAACGCTTCCTTCATGGTTATTTTCGCGATTTTTCATCAAAATTGCTCAAAAATTATCTCTGTTTAATCCCTTTCAAACCTACTCTCTAAGGGGTTTTTCGGGGTGCTGAACACGAATTCGAAGTCCGTTTTTCGATAAAACGCTTCCTTCATGGTTATTTTCGCGATTTTTCATCAAAATTGCTCAAAAATTATCTCTGTTTAATCCCTTTCAAACCTACTCTCTAAGGGGTTTTTCGGGGTGCTGAACACGAATTCGAAGTCCGTTTTTCGATAAAACGCTTCCTTCATGGTTATTTTCGCGATTTTTCATCAAAATTGCTCAAAAATTATCTCTGTTTAATCCCTTTCAAACCTACTCTCTAAGGGGTTTTTCGGGGTGCTGAACACGAATTCGAAGTCCGTTTTTCGATAAAACGCTTCCTTCATGGTTATTTTCGCGATTTTTCATCAAAATTGCTCAAAAATTATCTCTGTTTAATCCCTTTCAAACCTACTCTCTAAGGGGTTTTTCGGGGTGCTGAACACGAATTGAAGTCCGTTTTTCGATAAAACGCTTCCTTCATGGTTATTTTCGCGATTTTTCATCAAAATTGCTCAAAAATTATCTCTGTTTAATCCCTTTCAAACCTACTCTCTAAGGGGTTTTTCGGGGTGCTGAACACGAATTCGAAGTCCGTTTTTCGATAAAACGCTTCCTTCATGGTTATTTTCGCGATTTTTCATCAAAATTGCTCAAAAATTATCTCTGTTTAATCCCTTTCAAACCTACTCTCTAAGGGGTTTTCGGGGTGCTGAACACGAATTCGAAGTCCGTTTTTCGATAAAACGCTTCCTTCATGGTTATTTTCGCGATTTTTCATCAAAATTGCTCAAAAATTATCTCTGTTTAATCCCTTTCAAACCTACTCTCTAAGGGGTTTTTCGGGGTGCTGAACACGAATTCGAAGTCCGTTTTTCGATAAAACGCTTCCTTCATGGTTATTTTCGCGATTTTTCATCAAAATTGCTCAAAAATTATCTCTGTTTAATCCCTTTCAAACCTACTCTCTAAGGGGTTTTTCGGGGTGCTGAACACGAATTCGAAGTCCGTTTTTCGATAAAACGCTTCCTTCATGGTTATTTTCGCGATTTTTCATCAAAATTGCTCAAAAATTATCTCTGTTTAATCCCTTTCAAACCTACTCTCTAAGGGGTTTTTCGGGGTGCTGAACACGAATTCGAAGTCCGTTTTTCGATAAAACGCTTCCTTCATGGTTATTTTCGCGATTTTTCATCAAAATTGCTCAAAATTATCTCTGTTTAATCCCTTTCAAACCTACTCTCTAAGGGGTTTTTCGGGGTGCTGAACACGAATTCGAAGTCCGTTTTTCGATAAAACGCTTCCTTCATGGTTATTTTCGCGATTTTTCATCAAAATTGCTCAAAAATTATCTCTGTTTAATCCCTTTCAAACCTACTCTCTAAGGGGTTTTTCGGGGTGCTGAACACGAATTGAAGTCCGTTTTTCGATAAAACGCTTCCTTCATGGTTATTTTCGCGATTTTTCATCAAAATTGCTCAAAAATTATCTCTGTTTAATCCCTTTCAAACCTACTCTCTAAGGGGTTTTCGGGGTGCTGAACACGAATTGAAGTCCGTTTTTCGATAAAACGCTTCCTTCATGGTTATTTTCGCGATTTTTCATCAAAATTGCTCAAAAATTATCTCTGTTTAATCCCTTTCAAACCTACTCTCTAAGGGGTTTTTCGGGGTGCTGAACACGAATTCGAAGTCCGTTTTTCGATAAAACGCTTCCTTCATGGTTATTTTCGCGATTTTTCATCAAAATTGCTCAAAAATTATCTCTGTTTAATCCCTTTCAAACCTACTCTCTAAGGGGTTTTTCGGGGTGCTGAACACGAATTCGAAGTCCGTTTTTCGATAAAACGCTTCCTTCATGGTTATTTTCGCGATTTTTCATCAAAATTGCTCAAAAATTATCTCTGTTTAATCCCTTTCAAACCTACTCTCTAAGGGGTTTTTCGGGGTGCTGAACACGAATTCGAAGTCCGTTTTTCGATAAAACGCTTCCTTCATGGTTATTTTCGCGATTTTTCATCAAAATTGCTCAAAAATTATCTCTGTTTAATCCCTTTCAAACCTACTCTCTAAGGGGTTTTTCGGGGTGCTGAACACGAATTCGAAGTCCGTTTTTCGATAAAACGCTTCCTTCATGGTTATTTTCGCGATTTTTCATCAAAATTGCTCAAAAATTATCTCTGTTTAATCCCTTTCAAACCTACTCTCTAAGGGGTTTTTCGGGGTGCTGAACACGAATTCGAAGTCCGTTTTTCGATAAAACGCTTCCTTCATGGTTATTTTCGCGATTTTTCATCAAAATTGCTCAAAAATTATCTCTGTTTAATCCCTTTCAAACCTACTCTCTAAGGGGTTTTTCGGGGTGCTGAACACGAATTCGAAGTCCGTTTTTCGATAAAACGCTTCCTTCATGGTTATTTTCGCGATTTTTCATCAAAATTGCTCAAAAATTATCTCTGTTTAATCCCTTTCAAACCTACTCTCTAAGGGGTTTTTCGGGGTGCTGAACACGAATTCGAAGTCCGTTTTTCGATAAAACGCTTCCTTCATGGTTATTTTCGCGATTTTTCATCAAAATTGCTCAAAAATTATCTCTGTTTAATCCCTTTCAAACCTACTCTCTAAGGGGTTTTTCGGGGTGCTGAACACGAATTCGAAGTCCGTTTTTCGATAAAACGCTTCCTTCATGGTTATTTTCGCGATTTTTCATCAAAATTGCTCAAAAATTATCTCTGTTTAATCCCTTTCAAACCTACTCTCTAAGGGGTTTTTCGGGGTGTTGAACACGAATTCGAAGTCCGTTTTTCGATAAAACGCTTCCTTCATGGTTATTTTCGCGATTTTTCATCAAAATTGCTCAAAAATTATCTCTGTTTAATCCCTTTCAAACCTACTCTCTAAGGGGTTTTTCGGGGTGCTGAACACGAATTCGAAGTCCGTTTTTCGATAAAACGCTTCCTTCATGGTTATTTTCGCGATTTTTCATCAATTCAAAAATTATCTCTGTTTAATCCCTTTCAAACCTACTCTCTAAGGGGTTTTTCGGGGTGCTGAACACGAATTCGAAGTCCGTTTTTCGATAAAACGCTTCCTTCATGGTTATTTTCGCGATTTTTCATCAAAATTGCTCAAAAATTATCTCTGTTTAATCCCTTTCAAACCTACTCTCTAAGGGGTTTTTCGGGGTGCTGAACACGAATTCGAAGTCCGTTTTTCGATAAAACGCTTCCTTCATGGTTATTTTCGCGATTTTTCATCAAAATTGCTCAAAAATTATCTCTGTTTAATCCCTTTCAAACCTACTCTCTAAGGGGTTTTTCGGGGTGCTGAACACGAATTCGAAGTCCGTTTTTCGATAAAACGCTTCCTTCATGGTTATTTTCGCGATTTTTCATCAAAATTGCTCAAAAATTATCTCTGTTTAATCCCTTTCAAACCTACTCTCTAAGGGGTTTTTCGGGGTGCTGAACACGAATTCGAAGTCCGTTTTTCGATAAAACGCTTCCTTCATGGTTATTTTCGCGATTTTTCATCAAAATTGCTCAAAAATTATCTCTGTTTAATCCCTTTCAAACCTACTCTCTAAGGGGTTTTTCGGGGTGCTGAACACGAATTCGAAGTCCGTTTTTCGATAAAACGCTTCCTTCATGGTTATTTTCGCGATTTTTCATCAAAATTGCTCAAAAATTATCTCTGTTTAATCCCTTTCAAACCTACTCTCTAAGGGGTTTTTCGGGGTGCTGAACACGAATTCGAAGTCCGTTTTTCGATAAAACGCTTCCTTCATGGTTATTTTCGCGATTTTTCATCAAAATTGCTCAAAAATTATCTCTGTTTAATCCCTATCTCTGTTTAATCCCTTTCAAACCTACTCTCTAAGGGGTTTTTCGGGGTGCTGAACACGAATTCGAAGTCCGTTTTTCGATAAAACGCTTCCTTCATGGTTATTTTCGCGATTTTTCATCAAAATTGCTCAAAAATTATCTCTGTTTAATCCCTTTCAAACCTACTCTCTAAGGGGTTTTTCGGGGTGCTGAACACGAATTCGAAGTCCGTTTTTCGATAAAACGCTTCCTTCATGGTTATTTTCGCGATTTTTCATCAAAATTGCTCAAAAATTATCTCTGTTTAATCCCTTTCAAACCTACTCTCTAAGGGGTTTTTCGGGGTGCTGAACACGAATTCGAAGTCCGTTTTTCGATAAAACGCTTCCTTCATGGTTATTTTCGCGATTTTTCATCAAAATTGCTCAAAAATTATCTCTGTTTAATCCCTTTCAAACCTACTCTCTAAGGGGTTTTTCGGGGTGCTGAACACGAATTCGAAGTCCGTTTTTCGATAAAACGCTTCCTTCATGGTTATTTTCGCGATTTTTCATCAAAATTGCTCAAAAATTATCTCTGTTTAATCCCTTTCAAACCTACTCTCTAAGGGGTTTTTCGGGGTGCTGAACACGAATTCGAAGTCCGTTTTTCGATAAAACGCTTCCTTCATGGTTATTTTCGCGATTTTTCATCAAAATTGCTCAAAAATTATCTCTGTTTAATCCCTTTCAAACCTACTCTCTAAGGGGTTTTTCGGGGTGCTGAACACGAATTCGAAGTCCGTTTTTCGATAAAACGCTTCCTTCATGGTTATTTTCGCGATTTTTCATCAAAATTGCTCAAAAATTATCTCTGTTTAATCCCTTTCAAACCTACTCTCTAAGGGGTTTTTCGGGGTGCTGAACACGAATTCGAAGTCCGTTTTTCGATAAAACGCTTCCTTCATGGTTATTTTCGCGATTTTTCATCAAAATTGCTCAAAAATTATCTCTGTTTAATCCCTTTCAAACCTACTCTCTAAGGGGTTTTTCGGGGTGCTGAACACGAATTCGAAGTCCGTTTTTCGATAAAACGCTTCCTTCATGGTTATTTTCGCGATTTTTCATCAAAATTGCTCAAAAATTATCTCTGTTTAATCCCTTTCAAACCTACTCTCTAAGGGGTTTTTCGGGGTGCTGAACACGAATTCGAAGTCCGTTTTTCGATAAAACGCTTCCTTCATGGTTATTTTCGCGATTTTTCATCAAAATTGCTCAAAAATTATCTCTGTTTAATCCCTTTCAAACCTACTCTCTAAGGGGTTTTTCGGGGTGCTGAACACGAATTCGAAGTCCGTTTTTCGATAAAACGCTTCCTTCATGGTTATTTTCGCGATTTTTCATCAAAATTGCTCAAAAATTATCTCTGTTTAATCCCTTTCAAACCTACTCTCTAAGGGGTTTTTCGGGGTGCTGAACACGAATTCGAAGTCCGTTTTTCGATAAAACGCTTCCTTCATGGTTATTTTCGCGATTTTTCATCAAAATTGCTCAAAAATTATCTCTGTTTAATCCCTTTCAAACCTACTCTCTAAGGGGTTTTTCGGGGTGCTGAACACGAATTCGAAGTCCGTTTTTCGATAAAACGCTTCCTTCATGGTTATTTTCGCGATTTTTCATCAAAATTGCTCAAAAATTATCTCTGTTTAATCCCTTTCAAACCTACTCTCTAAGGGGTTTTTCGGGGTGCTGAACACGAATTCGAAGTCCGTTTTTCGATAAAACGCTTCCTTCATGGTTATTTTCGCGATTTTTCATCAAAATTGCTCAAAAATTATCTCTGTTTAATCCCTTTCAAACCTACTCTCTAAGGGGTTTTTCGGGGTGCTGAACACGAATTCGAAGTCCGTTTTTCGATAAAACGCTTCCTTCATGGTTATTTTCGCGATTTTTCATCAAAATTGCTCAAAAATTATCTCTGTTTAATCCCTTTCAAACCTACTCTAAGGGGTTTTTCGGGGTGCTGAACACGAATTCGAAGTCCGTTTTTCGATAAAACGCTTCCTTCATGGTTATTTTCGCGATTTTTCATCAAAATTGCTCAAAAATTATCTCTGTTTAATCCCTTTCAAACCTACTCTAAGGGGTTTTTCGGGGTGCTGAACACGAATTCGAAGTCCGTTTTTCGATAAAACGCTTCCTTCATGGTTATTTTCGCGATTTTTCATCAAAATTGCTCAAAAATTATCTCTGTTTAATCCCTTTCAAACCTACTCTCTAAGGGGTTTTTCGGGGTGCTGAACACGAATTCGAAGTCCGTTTTTCGATAAAACGCTTCCTTCATGGTTATTTTCGCGATTTTTCATCAAAATTGCTCAAAAATTATCTCTGTTTAATCCCTTTCAAACCTACTCTCTAAGGGGTTTTTCGGGGTGCTGAACACGAATTCGAAGTCCGTTTTTCGATAAAACGCTTCCTTCATGGTTATTTTCGCGATTTTTCATCAAAATTGCTCAAAAATTATCTCTGTTTAATCCCTTTCAAACCTACTCTCTAAGGGGTTTTTCGGGGTGCTGAACACGAATTCGAAGTCCGTTTTTCGATAAAACGCTTCCTTCATGGTTATTTTCGCGATTTTTCATCAAAATTGCTCAAAAATTATCTCTGTTTAATCCCTTTCAAACCTACTCTAAGGGGTTTTTCGGGGTGCTGAACACGAATTCGAAGTCCGTTTTTCGATAAAACGCTTCCTTCATGGTTATTTTCGCGATTTTTCATCAAAATTGCTCAAAAATTATCTCTGTTTAATCCCTTTCAAACCTACTCTCTAAGGGGTTTTTCGGGGTGCTGAACACGAATTCGAAGTCCGTTTTTCGATAAAACGCTTCCTTCATGGTTATTTTCGCGATTTTTCATCAAAATTGCTCAAAAATTATCTCTGTTTAATCCCTTTCAAACCTACTCTCTAAGGGGTTTTTCGGGGCTGAACACGAATTCGAAGTCCGTTTTTCGATAAAACGCTTCCTTCATGGTTATTTTCGCGATTTTTCATCAAAATTGCTCAAAAATTATCTCTGTTTAATCCCTTTCAAACCTACTCTCTAAGGGGTTTTTCGGGGTGCTGAACACGAATTCGAAGTCCGTTTTTCGATAAAACGCTTCCTTCATGGTTATTTTCGCGATTTTTCATCAAAATTGCTCAAAAATTATCTCTGTTTAATCCCTTTCAAACCTACTCTCTAAGGGGTTTTTCGGGGTGCTGAACACGAATTCGAAGTCCGTTTTTCGATAAAACGCTTCCTTCATGGTTATTTTCGCGATTTTTCATCAAAATTGCTCAAAAATTATCTCTGTTTAATCCCTTTCAAACCTACTCTCTAAGGGGTTTTTCGGGGTGCTGAACACGAATTCGAAGTCCGTTTTTCGATAAAACGCTTCCTTCATGGTTATTTTCGCGATTTTTCATCAAAATTGCTCAAAAATTATCTCTGTTTAATCCCTTTCAAACCTACTCTCTAAGGGGTTTTTCGGGGTGCTGAACACGAATTCGAAGTCCGTTTTTCGATAAAACGCTTCCTTCATGGTTATTTTCGCGATTTTTCATCAAAATTGCTCAAAAATTATCTCTGTTTAATCCCTTTCAAACCTACTCTCTAAGGGGTTTTTCGGGGTGCTGAACACGAATTCGAAGTCCGTTTTTCGATAAAACGCTTCCTTCATGGTTATTTTCGCGATTTTTCATCAAAATTGCTCAAAAATTATCTCTGTTTAATCCCTTTCAAACCTACTCTCTAAGGGGTTTTTCGGGGTGCTGAACACGAATTCGAAGTCCGTTTTTCGATAAAACGCTTCCTTCATGGTTATTTTCGCGATTTTTCATCAAAATTGCTCAAAAATTATCTCTGTTTAATCCCTTTCAAACCTACTCTCTAAGGGGTTTTTCGGGGTGCTGAACACGAATTCGAAGTCCGTTTTTCGATAAAACGCTTCCTTCATGGTTATTTTCGCGATTTTTCATCAAAATTGCTCAAAAATTATCTCTGTTTAATCCCTTTCAAACCTACTCTCTCTAAGGGGTTTTTCGGGGTGCTGAACACGAATTCGAAGTCCGTTTTTCGATAAAACGCTTCCTTCATGGTTATTTTCGCGATTTTTCATCAAAATTGCTCAAAAATTATCTCTGTTTAATCCCTTTCAAACCTACTCTCTAAGGGGTTTTTCGGGGTGCTGAACACGAATTCGAAGTCCGTTTTTCGATAAAACGCTTCCTTCATGGTTATTTTCGCGATTTTTCATCAAAATTGCTCAAAAATTATCTCTGTTTAATCCCTTTCAAACCTACTCTCTAAGGGGTTTTTCGGGGTGCTGAACACGAATTCGAAGTCCGTTTTTCGATAAAACGCTTCCTTCATGGTTATTTTCGCGATTTTTCATCAAAATTGCTCAAAAATTATCTCTGTTTAATCCCTTTCAAACCTACTCTCTAAGGGGTTTTTCGGGGTGCTGAACACGAATTCGAAGTCCGTTTTTCGATAAAACGCTTCCTTCATGGTTATTTTCGCGATTTTTCATCAAAATTGCTCAAAAATTATCTCTGTTTAATCCCTTTCAAACCTACTCTCTAAGGGGTTTTTCGGGGTGCTGAACACGAATTCGAAGTCCGTTTTTCGATAAAACGCTTCCTTCATGGTTATTTTCGCGATTTTTCATCAAAATTGCTCAAAAATTATCTCTGTTTAATTCCTTTCAAACCTACTCTCTAAGGGGTTTTTCGGGGTGCTGAACACGAATTCGAAGTCCGTTTTTCGATAAAACGCTTCCTTCATGGTTATTTTTGCGATTTTTCATCAAAATTGCTCAAAAATAAACTCTGTTTAATCCCTTTAAACCTACTCTCTAAGGGGTTTTTCGGGGTGCTGAACACGAATTCGAATGTTTTT
>JAVIWC010008279.1:0-12046 GCA_031894815.1 Creontiades dilutus
TTCAGCACCCCGAAAAACCCCTTAGAGAGTAGGTTTGAAAAAGCGATTAAACAGAGTTAATTTTTGAGCAATTTTGATGAAAAAACGCGAAAATAACCATGAAGGAAGCGTTTTATCGAAAAAAGGACTTCAGATTCGTGTTCAGCACCCCGAAAAACCCCTTAGAGAGTAGGTTTGAAAGCGATTAAACAGAGTTAATTTTTGAGCAATTTTGATGAAAAAACGCGAAAATAACCATGAAGGAAGCGTTTTATCGAAAAAAGGACTTCAGATTCGTGTTCAGCACCCCGAAAACCCCTTAGAGAGTAGGTTTGAAAGCGATTAAACAGAGTTAATTTTTGAGCAATTTTGATGAAAAAACGCGAAAATAACCATGAAGGAAGCGTTTTATCGAAAAAGGACTTCAGATTCGTGTTCAGCACCCCGAAAAACCCCTTAGAGAGTAGGTTTGAAAGCGATTAAACAGAGTTAATTTTTGAGCAATTTTGATGAAAAAACGCGAAAATAACCATGAAGGAAGCGTTTTATCGAAAAAAGGACTTCAGATTCGTGTTCAGCACCCCGAAAAACCCCTTAGAGAGTAGGTTTGAAAGCGATTAAACAGAGTTAATTTTTGAGCAATTTTGATGAAAAAACGCGAAAATAACCATGAAGGAAGCGTTTTATCGAAAAAGGACTTCAGATTCGTGTTCAGCACCCCGAAAACCCCTTAGAGAGTAGGTTTGAAAGCGATTAAACAGAGTTAATTTTTGAGCAATTTTGATGAAAAAACGCGAAAATAACCATGAAGGAAGCGTTTTATCGAAAAAAGGACTTCAGATTCGTGTTCAGCACCCCGAAAAACCCCTTAGAGAGTAGGTTTGAAAGCGATTAAACAGAGTTAATTTTTGAGCAATTTTGATGAAAAAACGCGAAAATAACCATGAAGGAAGCGTTTTATCGAAAAAAGGACTTCAGATTCGTGTTCAGCACCCCGAAAAACCCCTTAGAGAGTAGGTTTGAAAGCGATTAAACAGAGTTTATTTTTGAGCAATTTTGATGAAAAAACGCGAAAATAACCATGAAGGAAGCGTTTTATCGAAAAAAGGACTTCAGATTCGTGTTCAGCACCCCGAAAAACCCCTTAGAGAGTAGGTTTGAAAGCGATTAAACAGAGTTAATTTTTGAGCAATTTTGATGAAAAAACGCGAAAATAACCATGAAGGAAGCGTTTTATCGAAAAAAGGACTTCAGATTCGTGTTCAGCACCCCGAAAAACCCCTTAGAGAGTAGGTTTGAAAGCGATTAAACAGAGTTTATTTTTGAGCAATTTTGATGAAAAAACGCGAAAATAACCATGAAGGAAGCGTTTTATCGAAAAAAGGACTTCAGATTCGTGTTCAGCACCCCGAAAAACCCCTTAGAGAGTAGGTTTGAAAGCGATTAAACAGAGTTAATTTTTGAGCAATTTTGATGAAAAAACGCGAAAATAACCATGAAGGAAGCGTTTTATCGAAAAAAGGACTTCAGATTCGTGTTCAGCACCCCGAAAAACCCCTTAGAGAGTAGGTTTGAAAGCGATTAAACAGAGTTTATTTTTGAGCAATTTTGATGAAAAAACGCGAAAATAACCATGAAGGAAGCGTTTTATCGAAAAAAGGACTTCAGATTCGTGTTCAGCACCCCGAAAAACCCCTTAGAGAGTAGGTTTGAAAGCGATTAAACAGAGTTTATTTTGCAATTTTGATGAAAAAACGCGAAAATAACCATGAAGGAAGCGTTTTATCGAAAAAAGGACTTCAGATTCGTGTTCAGCACCCCGAAAAACCCCTTAGAGAGTAGGTTTGAAAGCGATTAAACAGAGTTTATTTTTGAGCAATTTTGATGAAAAAACGCGAAAATAACCATGAAGGAAGCGTTTTATCGAAAAAAGGACTTCAGATTCGTGTTCAGCACCCCGAAAAACCCCTTAGAGAGTAGGTTTGAAAGCGATTAAACAGAGTTTATTTTTGAGCAATTTTGATGAAAAAACGCGAAAATAACCATGAAGGAAGCGTTTTATCGAAAAAAGGACTTCAGATTCGTGTTCAGCACCCCGAAAAACCCCTTAGAGAGTAGGTTTGAAAGCGATTAAACAGAGTTTATTTTTGAGCAATTTTGATGAAAAAACGCGAAAATAACCATGAAGGAAGCGTTTTATCGAAAAAAGGACTTCAGATTCGTGTTCAGCACCCCGAAAAACCCCTTAGAGAGTAGGTTTGAAAGCGATTAAACAGAGTTATTTTTGAGCAATTTTGATGAAAAAACGCGAAAATAACCATGAAGGAAGCGTTTTATCGAAAAAAGGACTTCAGATTCGTGTTCAGCACCCCGAAAAACCCCTTAGAGAGTAGGTTTGAAAGCGATTAAACAGAGTTAATTTTTGAGCAATTTTGATGAAAAAACGCGAAAATAACCATGAAGGAAGCGTTTTATCGAAAAAAGGACTTCAGATTCGTGTTCAGCACCCCGAAAAACCCCTTAGAGAGTAGGTTTGAAAGCGATTAAACAGAGTTAATTTTTGAGCAATTTTGATGAAAAAACGCGAAAATAACCATGAAGGAAGCGTTTTATCGAAAAAAGGACTTCAGATTCGTGTTCAGCACCCCGAAAAACCCCTTAGAGAGTAGGTTTGAAAGCGATTAAACAGAGTTAATTTTTGAGCAATTTTGATGAAAAAACGCGAAAATAACCATGAAGGAAGCGTTTTATCGAAAAAAGGACTTCAGATTCGTGTTCAGCACCCCGAAAAACCCCTTAGAGAGTAGGTTTGAAAGCGATTAAACAGAGTTAATTTTTGAGCAATTTTGATGAAAAAACGCGAAAATAACCATGAAGGAAGCGTTTTATCGAAAAAAGGACTTCAGATTCGTGTTCAGCACCCCGAAAAACCCCTTAGAGAGTAGGTTTGAAAGCGATTAAACAGAGTTAATTTTTGAGCAATTTTGATGAAAAAACGCGAAAATAACCATGAAGGAAGCGTTTTATCGAAAAAGGACTTCAGATTCGTGTTCAGCACCCCGAAAAACCCCTTAGAGAGTAGGTTTGAAAGCGATTAAACAGAGTTAATTTTTGAGCAATTTTGATGAAAAAACGCGAAAATAACCATGAAGGAAGCGTTTTATCGAAAAAAGGACTTCAGATTCGTGTTCAGCACCCCGAAAAACCCCTTAGAGAGTAGGTTTGAAAGCGATTAAACAGAGTTAATTTTTGAGCAATTTTGATGAAAAAACGCGAAAATAACCATGAAGGAAGCGTTTTATCGAAAAAAGGACTTCAGATTCGTGTTCAGCACCCCGAAAAACCCCTTAGAGAGTAGGTTTGAAAGCGATTAAACAGAGTTAATTTTTGAGCAATTTTGATGAAAAAACGCGAAAATAACCATGAAGGAAGCGTTTTATCGAAAAAGGACTTCAGATTCGTGTTCAGCACCCCGAAAAACAGCACCCCGAAAAACCCCTTAGAGAGTAGGTTTGAAAGCGATTAAACAGAGTTAATTTTTGAGCAATTTTGATGAAAAAACGCGAAAATAACCATGAAGGAAGCGTTTTATCGAAAAAAGGACTTCAGATTCGTGTTCAGCACCCCGAAAAACCCCTTAGAGAGTAGGTTTGAAAGCGATTAAACAGAGTTAATTTTTGAGCAATTTTGATGAAAAAACGCGAAAATAACCATGAAGGAAGCGTTTTATCGAAAAAAGGACTTCAGATTCGTGTTCAGCACCCCGAAAAACCCCTTAGAGAGTAGGTTTGAAAGCGATTAAACAGAGTTTATTTTTGAGCAATTTTGATGAAAAAACGCGAAAATAACCATGAAGGAAGCGTTTTATCGAAAAAAGGACTTCAGATTCGTGTTCAGCACCCCGAAAAACCCCTTAGAGAGTAGGTTTGAAAGCGATTAAACAGAGTTTAATTTTTGAGCAATTTTGATGAAAAAACGCGAAAATAACCATGAAGGAAGCGTTTTATCGAAAAAAGGACTTCAGATTCGTGTTCAGCACCCCGAAAAACCCCTTAGAGAGTAGGTTTGAAAGCGATTAAACAGAGTTAATTTTTGAGCAATTTTGATGAAAAAACGCGAAAATAACCATGAAGGAAGCGTTTTATCGAAAAAAGGACTTCAGATTCGTGTTCAGCACCCCGAAAAACCCCTTAGAGAGTAGGTTTGAAAGCGATTAAACAGAGTTTATTTTTGAGCAATTTTGATGAAAAAACGCGAAAATAACCATGAAGGAAGCGTTTTATCGAAAAAGGACTTCAGATTCGTGTTCAGCACCCCGAAAAACCCCTTAGAGAGTAGGTTTGAAAGCGATTAAACAGAGTTTATTTTTGAGCAATTTTGATGAAAAAACGCGAAAATAACCATGAAGGAAGCGTTTTATCGAAAAAAGGACTTCAGATTCGTGTTCAGCACCCCGAAAACCCCTTAGAGAGTAGGTTTGAAAGCGATTAAACAGAGTTAATTTTTGAGCAATTTTGATGAAAAAACGCGAAAATAACCATGAAGGAAGCGTTTTATCGAAAAAGGACTTCAGATTCGTGTTCAGCACCCCGAAAAACCCCTTAGAGAGTAGGTTTGAAAGCGATTAAACAGAGTTTATTTTTGAGCAATTTTGATGAAAAAACGCGAAAATAACCATGAAGGAAGCGTTTTATCGAAAAAAGGACTTCAGATTCGTGTTCAGCACCCCGAAAACCCCTTAGAGAGTAGGTTTGAAAGCGATTAAACAGAGTTTATTTTTGAGCAATTTTGATGAAAAAACGCGAAAATAACCATGAAGGAAGCGTTTTATCGAAAAAAGGACTTCAGATTCGTGTTCAGCACCCCGAAAAACCCCTTAGAGAGTAGGTTTGAAAGCGATTAAACAGAGTTAATTTTTGAGCAATTTTGATGAAAAAACGCGAAAATAACCATGAAGGAAGCGTTTTATCGAAAAAGGACTTCAGATTCGTGTTCAGCACCCCGAAAAACCCCTTAGAGAGTAGGTTTGAAAGCGATTAAACAGAGTTTATTTTTGAGCAATTTTGATGAAAAAACGCGAAAATAACCATGAAGGAAGCGTTTTATCGAAAAAAGGACTTCAGATTCGTGTTCAGCACCCCGAAAACCCCTTAGAGAGTAGGTTTGAAAGCGATTAAACAGAGTTTATTTTTGAGCAATTTTGATGAAAAAACGCGAAAATAACCATGAAGGAAGCGTTTTATCGAAAAAAGGACTTCAGATTCGTGTTCAGCACCCCGAAAACCCCTTAGAGAGTAGGTTTGAAAGCGATTAAACAGAGTTTATTTTTGAGCAATTTTGATGAAAAAACGCGAAAATAACCATGAAGGAAGCGTTTTATCGAAAAAAGGACTTCAGATTCGTGTTCAGCACCCCGAAAACCCCTTAGAGAGTAGGTTTGAAAGCGATTAAACAGAGTTAATTTTTGAGCAATTTTGATGAAAAAACGCGAAAATAACCATGAAGGAAGCGTTTTATCGAAAAAAGGACTTCAGATTCGTGTTCAGCACCCCGAAAACCCCTTAGAGAGTAGGTTTGAAAGCGATTAAACAGAGTTTATTTTTGAGCAATTTTGATGAAAAAACGCGAAAATAACCATGAAGGAAGCGTTTTATCGAAAAAGGACTTCAGATTCGTGTTCAGCACCCCGAAAAACCCCTTAGAGAGTAGGTTTGAAAGCGATTAAACAGAGTTTATTTTTGAGCAATTTTGATGAAAAAACGCGAAAATAACCATGAAGGAAGCGTTTTATCGAAAAAAGGACTTCAGATTCGTGTTCAGCACCCCGAAAAACCCCTTAGAGAGTAGGTTTGAAAGCGATTAAACAGAGTTTATTTTTGAGCAATTTTGATGAAAAAACGCGAAAATAACCATGAAGGAAGCGTTTTATCGAAAAAAGGACTTCAGATTCGTGTTCAGCACCCCGAAAACCCCTTAGAGAGTAGGTTTGAAAGCGATTAAACAGAGTTAATTTTTGAGCAATTTTGATGAAAAAACGCGAAAATAACCATGAAGGAAGCGTTTTATCGAAAAAAGGACTTCAGATTCGTGTTCAGCACCCCGAAAACCCCTTAGAGAGTAGGTTTGAAAGCGATTAAACAGAGTTTATTTTTGAGCAATTTTGATGAAAAAACGCGAAAATAACCATGAAGGAAGCGTTTTATCGAAAAAAGGACTTCAGATTCGTGTTCAGCACCCCGAAAAACCCCTTAGAGAGTAGGTTTGAAAGCGATTAAACAGAGTTAATTTTTGAGCAATTTTGATGAAAAAACGCGAAAATAACCATGAAGGAAGCGTTTTATCGAAAAAAGGACTTCAGATTCGTGTTCAGCACCCCGAAAAACCCCTTAGAGAGTAGGTTTGAAAGCGATTAAACAGAGTTTATTTTTGAGCAATTTTGATGAAAAAACGCGAAAATAACCATGAAGGAAGCGTTTTATCGAAAAAAGGACTTCAGATTCGTGTTCAGCACCCCGAAAACCCCTTAGAGAGTAGGTTTGAAAGCGATTAAACAGAGTTTATTTTTGAGCAATTTTGATGAAAAAACGCGAAAATAACCATGAAGGAAGCGTTTTATCGAAAAAAGGACTTCAGATTCGTGTTCAGCACCCCGAAAAACCCCTTAGAGAGTAGGTTTGAAAGCGATTAAACAGAGTTTATTTTTGAGCAATTTTGATGAAAAAACGCGAAAATAACCATGAAGGAAGCGTTTTATCGAAAAAAGGACTTCAGATTCGTGTTCAGCACCCCGAAAAACCCCTTAGAGAGTAGGTTTGAAAGCGATTAAACAGAGTTTATTTTTGAGCAATTTTGATGAAAAAACGCGAAAATAACCATGAAGGAAGCGTTTTATCGAAAAAAGGACTTCAGATTCGTGTTCAGCACCCCGAAAACCCCTTAGAGAGTAGGTTTGAAAGCGATTAAACAGAGTTAATATTTGAGCAATTTTGATGAAAAAACGCGAAAATAACCATGAAGGAAGCGTTTTATCGAAAAAAGGACTTCAGATTCGTGTTCAGCACCCCGAAAAACCCCTTAGAGAGTAGGTTTGAAAGCGATTAAACAGAGTTTATTTTTGAGCAATTTTGATGAAAAAACGCGAAAATAACCATGAAGGAAGCGTTTTATCGAAAAAAGGACTTCAGATTCGTGTTCAGCACCCCGAAAAACCCCTTAGAGAGTAGGTTTGAAAGCGATTAAACAGAGTTAATTTTTGAGCAATTTTGATGAAAAAACGCGAAAATAACCATGAAGGAAGCGTTTTATCGAAAAAAGGACTTCAGATTCGTGTTCAGCACCCCGAAAAACCCCTTAGAGAGTAGGTTTGAAAGCGATTAAACAGAGTTAATTTTTGAGCAATTTTGATGAAAAAACGCGAAAATAACCATGAAGGAAGCGTTTTATCGAAAAAAGGACTTCAGATTCGTGTTCAGCACCCCGAAAAACCCCTTAGAGAGTAGGTTTGAAAGCGATTAAACAGAGTTTATTTTTGAGCAATTTTGATGAAAAAACGCGAAAATAACCATGAAGGAAGCGTTTTATCGAAAAAAGGACTTCAGATTCGTGTTCAGCACCCCGAAAAACCCCTTAGAGAGTAGGTTTGAAAGCGATTAAACAGAGTTTATTTTTGAGCAATTTTGATGAAAAAACGCGAAAATAACCATGAAGGAAGCGTTTTATCGAAAAAAGGACTTCAGATTCGTGTTCAGCACCCCGAAAAACCCCTTAGAGAGTAGGTTTGAAAGCGATTAAACAGAGTTTATTTTTGAGCAATTTTGATGAAAAAACGCGAAAATAACCATGAAGGAAGCGTTTTATCGAAAAAAGGACTTCAGATTCGTGTTCAGCACCCCGAAAAACCCCTTAGAGAGTAGGTTTGAAAGCGATTAAACAGAGTTTATTTTTGAGCAATTTTGATGAAAAAACGCGAATCAGCACCCCGAAAACCCCTTAGAGAGTAGGTTTGAAAGCGATTAAACAGAGTTTATTTTTGAGCAATTTTGATGAAAAAACGCGAAAATAACCATGAAGGAAGCGTTTTATCGAAAAAAGGACTTCAGATTCGTGTTCAGCACCCTGAAAACCCCTTAGAGAGTAGGTTTGAAAGCGATTAAACAGAGTTTATTTTTGAGCAATTTTGATGAAAAAACGCGAAAATAACCATGAAGGAAGCGTTTTATCGAAAAAAGGACTTCAGATTCGTGTTCAGCACCCCGAAAAACCCCTTAGAGAGTAGGTTTGAAAGCGATTAAACAGAGTTTATTTTTGAGCAATTTTGATGAAAAAACGCGAAAATAACCATGAAGGAAGCGTTTTATCGAAAAAAGGACTTCAGATTCGTGTTCAGCACCCCGAAAAACCCCTTAGAGAGTAGGTTTGAAAGCGATTAAACAGAGTTTATTTTTGAGCAATTTTGATGAAAAAACGCGAAAATAACCATGAAGGAAGCGTTTTATCGAAAAAAGGACTTCAGATTCGTGTTCAGCACCCCGAAAAACCCCTTAGAGAGTAGGTTTGAAAGCGATTAAACAGAGTTTATTTTTGAGCAATTTTGATGAAAAAACGCGAAAATAACCATGAAGGAAGCGTTTTATCGAAAAAAGGACTTCAGATTCGTGTTCAGCACCCCGAAAAACCCCTTAGAGAGTAGGTTTGAAAGCGATTAAACAGAGTTTATTTTTGAGCAATTTTGATGAAAAAACGCGAAAATAACCATGAAGGAAGCGTTTTATCGAAAAAAGGACTTCAGATTCGTGTTCAGCACCCCGAAAAACCCCTTAGAGAGTAGGTTTGAAAGCGATTAAACAGAGTTTATTTTTGAGCAATTTTGATGAAAAAACGCGAAAATAACCATGAAGGAAGCGTTTTATCGAAAAAAGGACTTCAGATTCGTGTTCAGCACCCCGAAAAACCCCTTAGAGAGTAGGTTTGAAAGCGATTAAACAGAGTTTATTTTTGAGCAATTTTGATGAAAAAACGCGAAAATAACCATGAAGGAAGCGTTTTATCGAAAAAAGGACTTCAGATTCGTGTTCAGCACCCCGAAAAACCCCTTAGAGAGTAGGTTTGAAAGCGATTAAACAGAGTTTATTTTTGAGCAATTTTGATGAAAAAACGCGAAAATAACCATGAAGGAAGCGTTTTATCGAAAAAAGGACTTCAGATTCGTGTTCAGCACCCCGAAAAACCCCTTAGAGAGTAGGTTTGAAAGCGATTAAACAGAGTTTATTTTTGAGCAATTTTGATGAAAAAACGCGAAAATAACCATGAAGGAAGCGTTTTATCGCAGAAAATTTGTGAGCAATTTTGATGAAAAAACGCGAAAATAACCATGAAGGAAGCGTTTTATCGAAAAAAGGACTTCAGATTCGTGTTCAGCACCCCGAAAAACCCCTTAGAGAGTAGGTTTGAAAGCGATTAAACAGAGTTTATTTTTGAGCAATTTTGATGAAAAAACGCGAAAATAACCATGAAGGAAGCGTTTTATCGAAAAAAGGACTTCAGATTCGTGTTCAGCACCCCGAAAAACCCCTTAGAGAGTAGGTTTGAAAGCGATTAAACAGAGTTTATTTTTGAGCAATTTTGATGAAAAAACGCGAAAATAACCATGAAGGAAGCGTTTTATCGAAAAAAGGACTTCAGATTCGTGTTCAGCACCCCGAAAAACCCCTTAGAGAGTAGGTTTGAAAGCGATTAAACAGAGTTTATTTTTGAGCAATTTTGATGAAAAAACGCGAAAATAACCATGAAGGAAGCGTTTTATCGAAAAAAGGACTTCAGATTCGTGTTCAGCACCCCGAAAAACCCTTAGAGAGTAGGTTTGAAAGCGATTAAACAGAGTTTATTTTTGAGCAATTTTGATGAAAAAACGCGAAAATAACCATGAAGGAAGCGTTTTATCGAAAAAAGGACTTCAGATTCGTGTTCAGCACCCCGAAAAACCCCTTAGAGAGTAGGTTTGAAAGCGATTAAACAGAGTTTATTTTTGAGCAATTTTGATGAAAAAACGCGAAAATAACCATGAAGGAAGCGTTTTATCGAAAAAAGGACTTCAGATTCGTGTTCAGCACCCCGAAAAACCCCTTAGAGAGTAGGTTTGAAAGCGATTAAACAGAGTTTATTTTTGAGCAATTTTGATGAAAAAACGCGAAAATAACCATGAAGGAAGCGTTTTATCGAAAAAGGACTTCAGATTCGTGTTCAGCACCCCGAAAACCCCTTAGAGAGTAGGTTTGAAAGCGATTAAACAGAGTTTATTTTTGAGCAATTTTGATGAAAAAACGCGAAAATAACCATGAAGGAAGCGTTTTATCGAAAAAAGGACTTCAGATTCGTGTTCAGCACCCCGAAAACCCCTTAGAGAGTAGGTTTGAAAGCGATTAAACAGAGTTTATTTTTGAGCAATTTTGATGAAAAAACGCGAAAATAACCATGAAGGAAGCGTTTTATCGAAAAAAGGACTTCAGATTCGTGTTCAGCACCATTAAACAGAGTTTGATTTTGATCAATTTTGATGAAAAAACGCGAAAATAACCATGAAGGAAGCGTTTTATCGAAAAAAGGACTTCTGATTCGTGTTCAGCACCCCGAAAAACCCCTTAGAGAGTAGGTTTGAAAGCGATTAAACAGAGTTTATTTTTGAGCAATTTTGATGAAAAAACGCGAAAATAACCATGAAGGAAGCGTTTTATCGAAAAAAGGACTTCAGATTCGTGTTCAGCACCCCGAAAAACCCCTTAGAGAGTAGGTTTGAAAGCGATTAAACAGAGTTTATTTTTGAGCAATTTTGATGAAAAAACGCGAAAATAACCATGAAGGAAGCGTTTTATCGAAAAAAGGACTTCAGATTCGTGTTCACCACCCCGAAAAACCATTTAGAGAGTAGGTTTAAAAGCGATTAAACAGAGTTTATTTTTGAGCAATTTTGATGAAAAAACGAGAAAATAACCATGAAGGAAACGTTTTATCGAAAAAAGGACTTCAGATTCGTGTTCAGCACCCCGAAAGACCCCCTAGAGAATGGGTTTGAAAGCGATTAAACAGAGTTTATTTTTGAGCAATTTTGATGAAAAAACGCGAAAATAACCATGAAGGAAGCGTTTTATCGAAAAACGGACTTCAGATTCGTGTTCAGCACCCCGAAAAACCCCTTAGAGAGTAGGTTTGAAAGCGATTAAACAGAGTTTATTTTTGAGCAATTTTGATGAAAAAACGCGAAAATAACCATGAAGGAAGCGTTTTATCGAAAAAAGGACTTCAGATTCGTGTTCAGCACCCCGAAAAACCCCTTAGAGAGTAGGTTTGAAAGCGATTAAACAGAGTTTATTTTTGAGCAATTTCGACGAAAAAACGCGAAAATAACCATGAAGGAAGCGTTTTATCGAAAAAAGGACTTCAGATTCGTGTTCAGCACCCCGAAAAACCCCTTAGAGAGTAGGTTTGAAAGCGATTAAACAGAGTTTATTTTTGAGCAATTTTGATGAAAAAACGCGAAAATAACCATGAAGGAAGCGTTTTATCGAAAAAAGGACTTCAGATTCGTGTTCAGCACCCCGAAAAACCCCTTAGAGAGTAGGTTTGAAAGCGATTAAACAGAGTTTATTTTTGAGCAATTTTGATGAAAAAACGCGAAAATAACCATGAAGGAAGCGTTTTATCGAAAAAAGGATTCCAGATTCGTGTTCAGCACCCCGAAAAACCCCTTAGAGAGTATTTTTGAAAGCGATTAAACAGAGTTTATTTTTGAGCAATTTTGATGAAAAAACGCGAAAATAACCATGAAGGAAGCGTTTTATCGAAAAAAGGACTTCAGATTCGTGTTCAGCACCCCGAAAAACCCCTTAGAGAGTAGGTTTGAAAGCGATTAAACAGAGTTTATTTTTGAGCAATTTTGATGAAAAAACGCGAAAATAACCATGAAGGAAGCGTTTTATCGAAAAAAGGACTTCAGATTCGTGTTCAGCACCCCGAAAACCCCCTTAGAGAGTAGGTTTGAAAGCGATTAAACAGAGTTTGATTTTGATCAATT
>JAVIWC010008280.1:0-12091 GCA_031894815.1 Creontiades dilutus
TTAAATAACGAGTAGTCAGTGTCCCTCTCAGCTGTGAGGGCGTGCAACTTGAGGGCAACCGTCTCATCTTTTACTATTTTATTCAACGATTTCAATTCATTGCTTAGCTTGTTAAGCTTTTGCTTGTTAATGGGTGTTCGTTCTCTTTGCCATTTTTTTCCTGGCTCGTCTCTTTGCTGCAAGAAGTTCCCTTACCTCTAGTGGGTAATTTACGTGATTCACGGGTTTATTACAGTCTAATGGGGTACTCGCCCACCCTGCGTGTTGAATATTTTCAATTAGTTGAAAAATGTAATTTTTTGTGAAATTCAAAATGTTCTCGTCGTTCTGAGGAAAACAAGTCTAAATCTCATATCATTCGGTTCAGGAACACCTTATCAAACAAGTGTGTGGCCGTATTGCAAAAGTGTAATAAATTGCAAAAAAACGCTGCAAATTTGATTACACATGGGTTTATTATTCTTGTGTCGAACTTTATTACACTTAAACTCATGTTTCTTTGATCCAAACCTGTCAGATGGGATGGGACTGAAATAATGTCATTTTGCACCATTTTACCCCATGAAAATGGATTTCCTCGTTTTGGGTCAATCGCAAAGGTTTGGGACCCACTCCGATAGCTTCAGCGTCCAAAATTACATGGGAAACGATTAGTCCAGTCATCTGGTGGTTTGGGCTTGCAAAAATTATCAACTTTCCGCAAATTTGCTGGGTTGTTTCTACCTCCCCCCCCCTAGGGGTGCTACACCTCATTTTGCGGACAAATTAATCTTGTGCTAACTTCAGGGGGGCCGGAAAACCGCAATTTTTTCGGACTTTTTTCAGTTTTTCCGCTGTAACTCGAAAACTACGCATCCTAGCGAGAAAACCACTCTATTATAAAATAAAGTAGACAAAACTTTCTACAAAATTATCTACTCACACATAATTTTTTACCAAGCTATCATCGAGATATAGAGGCTCAAAGATTGGCAAATTTTCCCAATATGGCAAAAATTAGCAGAAATCACTCTTTTCCGCCAAGTTTATTGTTATTAACGTACTTGATGATGATATTAAAATTTATTTTCATATTTTGTGTTGTTATGCTACATCTCCTCCCCTTCACAGCCTAGCTTCATCACCCCCCCCCCCCCCTCCCACCCCAACCAGCAAAAACAGCCAGAAATGTAGGAATTAAGAATATGACACTGATGTATCTTAAAACTTTTTAATTGCTTAAAATCTTTTTAATTGGTTAAAACTCGAGTTTAAATCGTTGAAACTCGAGTTTAATTCGTTAAAACTCGAGTTTAAATCGTTAAAACTCGAGTTTAATTCGTTAAAACTTGAGTTTAATTCGTTAAAACTTGAGTTTTATTAAATTCGAGTTTTAACCAATTAAACACATTCCAATCACTTGTCACCTCTGAAACCGAAGCAGGTAGAGAGGATTGTAGAGCGTCCAAGAAAACTTCCACATTATCACAATTTCCAAGCTATTGGATTGCATTAAGGGGTTATTCTCAATACAGTGTCTTTTGAATAAGGTTATCTCGGTAACTTTGAAAATTCAGTAACTAGTATTTTAACTGGTTGTTATTGCCGTCTCATCGTTAGTACCTACACGGTCCTTTTCCCGCGTGATCCCTCACTGCACTCCGGTAAGCTATTCGAGGTCAGACGTAACACAACCCACTTACACCACTTTCTCTTCAAAGATCACTTCTTCCAAAGAATACTAGCGGCGTCGATAGTGAAAGGGATCGATCGGTGTGCCATGATCACCGTGATATCACATCTCAACTGCTAAAACCATCTTTTTTCTGTAGAGATAGAATGCGGATTCCCACAGACTAAGCATTATCTCTTCAATCATGTGAATGAAAAACAATTGCTATTTGGTCAGATTCCGGCCAGTTCCTTCCTTCCCCCCCATCATGATCTCGGTTCAAAATCACATACTGGTATGTGATTTTCGTATTAAGTAACTTTTTTGTGACCATATTAGTGGTCACTAATATGGTCCAATTGATTTCTTCCAAAGCTCGATTGACAAAAAAGTTACTTAATACGAAATTTTCGTTTTACAGAGAACGCTTTTACTGAAACCAATGCAAACGGAATTGGAACCTGGAAATTTAGCAAAATGGACTGAATAACGTTTTTCACTGAGTTCCTCCCGACAGTTTTGCTTCCAAAAAGTAGGTACCTACTAGCAGCAAAAGCTTTGTGTTCACTACGGGAAATAGAAAAATCATATCCTCATTAGAGATCCAGTGACTTACAAATATCGGTGACTTCGTTTCCAATGACAAGGAAATATCGGTGATTGGCATATCGGTGACAGAGAGTGGAAATGAATGAAATGTGGCGCTGTCACAGTTTTTTGAAGGAAGGAAGCATAAAAAGAGATGTTGAACATAATTTTTTATGATTAATGAGGGATCGCTTTACAGTTAAAATAATAATAATCTGTTTTTATTCTTGTATATTAAAATAAATGTTACTGAATTTGAAACTTCTGATTCAAAGAGTGAAAGAAAATTAAAAAACACATTCATCGCTCTAAAAATTTATTTTATTACATGAAAACGTCATGTTTTAAGGAACTTATGAACGGTAACATAAATTCATGCCGAATGATAGCACAAATTCTGTAGCATTAAATATTTCTGTAGCGATATTTCTGTATCGGTGACAAAGTCACCGAAATGATATTGGTGACAAAGTAATCATATCGATATCATATCGGTGACTTTGTCACCGGTACAGAAATATCGAACATCTCTAGCCGTGTAGTCTCAAGGAAGGTTTCACTGATAACAGTGTTACAGAGTTCGCAACTCTTTCAGGAGATTCTTCGGCGCCTAGCCACCGTTCCAATCCAGCGCAGTCACCGAAATATCTGTCACTGCTTTTTCCAGTTCCTTGTCATCGATATATCGGTGACAAACCCATACCGGTGACTTTGTCACCGGTACAGAAATATCGAACATCTCTAATCATCATCATCGATGTCATGTATCTGCGAATCCATGTAACAGATGGTTCTTGATTGCTACAGTTTTTGTCCGATTTCGATTAAATTTTCAGATTTGATTTCATTTTCATTGTCCTTTCTTTCGAACTTAGAAAACACAGCTTTTTCCCATTTGTTCTCAAGTCTCTCAACGACTCTGTACGAATACAGGAAAATTTTATTTAGTGGTACGCCCGATTCAATTGTTGGCCCATAGTGCTTGGTCCATTTATCCCATAGCCGTTGGAGCAATTTGAGAAACGGCGGATTTGACTTGAAAACACTGTAAATAGCTAGGTCATTGTATGCGAGCTCTTGTAGAATAGAAATTGCACACTAGATGACCATAAGAAGAATCATGCCTTCACATCACGTGCACATGAGTCGATTAAGGGCTTTTTGAATGCCGTTGCGTCTCGACACACGCCTTTGAGGGGTTTTTTGCCCCTAGCCGTGAAGTCTTCAAAGTGCCATTGTTCAGGGAAATCAGGCCCCTTGTTGTATAATGAATTGACCTCGAATTCGTTTTTTATGTCAAGTCGGTGCTTAACCACTTCTCTATTCATTCTTTTATGTTAGTCCCATCCTCACCACCCTGGAATGTGGAAACTAACAGTTGATAGAAGCATTATGTTCTGTAACCATTTTCCAGCGGTAACAAAACGAAACAAAAAATTTGTGCCAAGTTGGGTTGGCACATAGCTTCCTCGCACCCGTAACATGAATGCGAGTTGTTGTACAGATTCCACAGAGGGTTTCTACCGTTCTTCGAAATATTAAATTAAGATGGAGCATAAAGTTCCAGTCATGCAGCATGAGCATGCAAAAACGAAGCCTCTAAAAAAAAATCTGTAGGTGGCACTTTTTGTTGGAAACTAGTCGTAGAATACGTGTGCGAAGATTTTCGGATCAGACGCTGTACACCCTGTATACAGTGGATCTCAGCAGCTATGATTGTCTTCATGATATTTCACGAGGAATTGAACCATGATAGGTACTTTTGGTGGACAGCAACTTTATTTTTTCAAATGGTAATCTTTATTTTTATTGCAGATTCGGATTTTACGTTCGTGGTCCGGGTTGAGCGCGGCTGACTAAATCAAATGAGGGGTAAAATTTTCATCAAATCGAGCTTAGAATCCTGGATCTAAAATTAAAAAAGGGTTACCGTGTAAAGATTCAAAGTTGGTATGCGCCGCGTACCTTTGTCTCAATGGCTGAGACTCTTGGAAAATAGGAATAAAAAAGATTGAAAAAAGCAGCTATAAGCAGATTGAAAAAAAAAAGTTTATAAACGATTTTAACAGGGTTGGGCAACCTTGAGGGGCCGCATTGCATAAAAAAGTATGAAGGAACCCGAAGGTCTAGTTTTTTCCGAAGGAAGGTGGTCCTTCTTGTCTGAGACACCCTGCATATAAGTATAAGGTTGCTCAAGAGTTTACATTCCTCCCTATCCATAGGATCAAGCTAAGGGAACTCAAAAGATAATTCAAACCATTTCAGTGGAATATATTGCGATTTTCTCTCATTTCTACGATATACATTTAATTCAAATTTAATAGAAACATATTTTTAAAAAAGTTCAACGATGCATTTTCTCTTCCAATTCCATATAAAATCGAAAACTAAAATTAAAAAATATAACTTTAAATTTGTTTTTGTATTTTGTTGTAGAAAAAAAGGAAACATGTACTTTCAAGTAGGATGACACGTTTGATACACTGCACCGTAGGTTATGACTAGAGTTCGAATCGATATGCAAAAATTCTTGCATACAAGTCTGCAACGCATTAGGACATTTCATGTCTTTCCCCTCCCTCCTTCTTCCCTTCCATCTTCTAGCAATCTTGTCTTCCTCTGTGAATTACATTTTTTTCAATATAAAGAAAACAAAATTAAACTCATATTTTTAGCTTCAGTAGCCACTCTGCTGATCAAGACCCTGTACACCTTATTGTTCATGTCCTAAGGAGGCTACCAGCCAAATTTCAGCTTTCCACAGTTGATAGGAAAGAAGTTAGCTTCAGGAGCCACTCAGTTGATCAAAACCCTCTGCACCTTATTGTTCACGTCCTACGGAGGCTACCAGCCAAATCATAATAATCATATAGCCAAATTTCAGCTATAATCATATAGGTACCTACCTACCTCACTTCTACGAATCATAATAATCATTGAGCATATTTCGTTACGTAACGTAACGTGACATAACGACAATTTGGTTGTGTGCCATAGCAAAGACATGAAATGTCAAAAACGCTGCGAATTCTTTTACTGGGGTTTATCATTAATTTGGCTTGCATTCATAATTTGAATTTCTACTAAGCTTTGGAGTGTGCGTGTTTCACAGGGGATAGAGCGATTATTGAATTTCAGGAAATATGCATAGAGCACGTAAATCCGTTCTCAACCAAAATACCTATTTGGATTGATCAGTTGATCATATTTTTGTGCCTCCTGAGGTTCAATAATCGCTCTATCACCTGTGAAACACGCACACTCCAAAGCTTAGTAGACATTCAAATCATGAATGCAAGCCAAATGAAAAAAATTGAATAATAAACCCCAGTGAAAGAATTTGCAGCGTTTCATGTATATCAGAATGCTTCAACCCATGTATCGGCTACAAATCCTTTTAGGAGAACACTCCAGTATCCACATTCACTACATCACTCAGTTACTGCGATCAAAACAAAAACAATAATAAACCAAAAAAACGCAAATGTTGGCAGCATAAGATCGGGCCATACATCGGGAATGGTTTGAGCTACTGACCTGGGGAAGGGCTCATTCGATTCCTCGTGGAAAGTTCTTTAAAAAAAAGTCCAAATTTAGGCCGCCTTGACTTTTTTTGAGGTTTTTAGGGATTTTTACAAAACTTTGACAAACCCTTAAAGGACACTTTAAAATAAGTGAGAGAGCTGGCTAAAGAATTGCAGGTATGCCTTTTAGGAGTTCACTCCAGTGTCCACATTACTACATCACTACATCGTCACTAGGTTACTGATAGCAACACAAAAACAATAATAAATCAAAATAACGCGAATGTTGGTACCATAAATCGGGCCATAGATCGGGAATGGTTTGACCTACGGACCTGGGGAAGGGCTCATTCGATTGTGTTCTTCAAAAAGAGTACAAATTTATTCCGCCTTGACTTTTTTGAGGTTTTTAGGGATTTTATAAAACCTTGACAACCCTTAAAGGGCAATTTAAATTGAGTGAGAGAGCTGGCTCAAGAATTTGGGCCTAGTCGGACCAACATGGATTTTTCCTGAAAATTTCAGCTTTTTTGCTTCAGCCGTTTGGGAGAAATCGTGCGTACGGCGGACGGACGGAAAAATTTTTATTGCAGATTCGAATTCTACACCTTGAAACGTAAACCATGAAATTTTCAGGGGGGGGGGGTTCCATTTGGGAATTTTTTTTTTTTTTTTTTTTCCAAGTAATCACCAAATGTATAGCGGTTACAATGGTTTATTATTGAATAATAAACCAAATGTGTAGTTGCGAGTGCATGAAATTATGCTCGTACTTGGCATTATATTTATAGGTACATGTTGCGCAGGTATGCCTCATCATTTTTTTACTGGTTGGATCGACTCCTGTAAAGTATTAGTAGATCTCCTCAAGTACTTGAAGTAGTATGAGCACTCAATGGTATACCTCATCACGTGTTGATATGGAGATGCAACTCCTGTAAACTTCTGGCGGGTTCCATTTACGTCCTCAAGTTGGTATCTTGACTCGCGTTCTGTGTAATGACCATAGCTACAGGTTGATATGGAGAAAAGTCACCCCTAATGTTATTTATTTGTTTATTTGTTTATTATGTTGTGGGTAAGCAAAATTTTACGGTTCCAATCGATATGGGTAGTTCAGCCGATTCTTGAAACCGCCGCCTCCGGGGATAACCTGGCTCCTCTGGGTATTGCGGCCATTAACCGCCTCAGCCTTTGGAGGGGGGAACTAGAAAATTCTACCACATCTCGGTTACATGGTAGCAGAGAGTTTTTACAAACCAAGGACTCCCGATTATGGTCTGTCCTGAGGCCCATGTCCCTCGCATTGCCACCGTAGGCCACACTGGCTACACATTTTAACCATACTCCTTAACCATTAGAAATTTACCCCTGCCCTACCTATTTCAAGCCCCCCCCCCCCCCCCGATTTTTGAATGCCCATGGAAAATTATGGATAAGGATACCCTCCGGGTATTGCGGCCATTAATCGCGTTAACCCTTGGGAGGGGTAACTAGAACATTCTATCATGCTTCTTGTTACATGGTAGCAGAGCGTGGTTACAAACCATAAATGATGATGATGACTAATTTTCGTAATTTTACTCTGTTTGTTTAACAAGGCTCGTAAATTTCGAATTTCGCGAAAAAATAGGAGTCGGAGGCAGTAATGCCTAAAAAAGGCTTTGTGACAAATTTTGTCGACGCTGCTCAGGGTATAATTCTTGACGACTTTTCATGATTCCTATTTTGCTTGATCCCAACTTAAGTCCAACAAACCTCGGGAATATTGATGTTGCTGATAGGAGGGGGTATATAGGGGGTAATAGCCAGTCCTTTCAATCGCTGCTTAAGCTGGAATTCTCGACCAGTTCATATCATTTTTTTTTATTGTTCAATTACGATCTCGGTTTATTATATACAAATATTTCAGACCATTCAATTTCCATTTTAAAAGAAGTTGAAGGGCAGGGTAATTGTGATGATTTGACTTTTCTTCTCTATTGTCATCTGATTTTATTGATTTAAAAAAATGTGTTGTTCGACCCCAATTTTACCCTATATGTTCAACAAAAACGGGAATTCGGAATTTTCTGTCGGGAGTGGGAATGGAGGGGGTAATAGACAATCCATTCAAGCGCTGGTCATTCAACTTATACTGTCGATTTTCTCGTTTCTAGTTTTTTTTTTTTTTTTTTTTTTTCAATTAAGAACTTTGGTCTATTTTTGAAACACATATCACAACTTTCAAATTTAATGATGGAGATGAATTTTAAATTTACCTTACTCTCTTATCTACACTGTTTTCTTTTTCGATCCCAAATTTTGACTTACGAATCTCTTTTGTGCAATGAAATTTTGAATTTGCTGACAGGAAGAGGGATGGAGGGGTTGGTCGATCCATTCTAGCGCTGCTCATACCTACTAGAACTCCCAGCCAATCTTCCTGCTTGTTTTTCGATTGAGAATTTTGTCTTGTTTCTACAAATATACTGTAATTGTTTATAATTAGAGTTATAAGAGTGATAATATTAAAGCTGGACATTGGAATTACTTACCAATATGCTTTCTTTTCCTGCGGCTTACAGCTGAGCGTTTGATGACGCGGCGCCCTCGTAACCCAATAAAACTGTTGAATAATTGTGCAAGCGCAACGTCCTACTTGAAGGGGGAGCCATAACGCTCAACAATCCAACAATTGACAATGGTCCATTGACTCTGATACCTCAGTCGTTGATTGAGATCTACGACTTTCACGCCTCCGCCGTTACATTTCATAATCAACATGAACGTAATTGAAGGCTTTTGAATGTTTAAGAAAGTCAGGCATCTTGTCAAACTCTTTAAAAAACGCTGCAAATTGCTTAGTGAAATTCAAATCATGAACGCAAGCCAATTGAATAATAAACCCCAGTGAAAGAATTTGCAGCGTTTTTTTATTGAACCTCAATACCCCCCCCCCCCCCCCACAGTAAAAACATCTATAATTTATCAAGTCCTTTAGCACTCGTATTGCGTTAAAACTTCCCCAAATCCAAATTCAAACGATGTAGCCAAAGGTAGACTGATGTAGAGGAGGCACACAAATATCATCAACTGATCAATCCAAATAGGTGTTTTGGTTGAGAACCGATTTACGTGGTCTATGCATATCTCCTGAAATTCAATAATCGCTCCATCACCTGTAAAACACGCACACTCCGAAGCTTAGTAAGATTCAAATCATGAACGCAAGCCAATTGAATAATAAACCTCAGTGAAAGAAACTTATTTACCCCAAATATTGAATAATATTTACCTATATATTATCAGCGTTTCATGCATATCAGAATGCTTCAACCCGTGTATCGGCTATAAACTACAATATCCACATCGGCTATCACTTCAGTATACATTCACTACAACTCGACGCTATCGGCCGACGTACTAGGTTAAACAAACAACAATAGACCAAAAAACGCAAATGTTGACACCATAAGTCGGGCCATACATCGGGAATGGTTTGACCTGCGGACCTGGGGAGGGGCTCATTCGATTCCTCGAGGTATGTTCTTAAAAATAAGTACACATTTAGGCCGCCTTGACTTGTTTTGAGGTTTTTAGGGATTTTACAAAACTTTGACAGCCCTTAAAGGGCACTTGAAATTGAGTGAGAGAGCTGGCTCAAGAATTGGGCCGTCGTCGGACCATGATGGATTTTTCATGAAAATTTCTGATCTTTTGCTCTAGCCGTTTGGGAGAAATCGTACGGCGTACGGCGGACGGACGGAACCATTTTTATTGCAGGTTTGGATTCTACACCCTTTGAAACGTAAACCATAAAATTTTCAGGGGGGCGTTAGAATTTTTTTTTTTTTTTTTTTAAGAGCGATTACAATGGTTTATTATTGAATAATAAACCCAAAGATAAAACTTAAGGAGGATTTCATCATAGTAGTGACTTAAGCGACTGTCAATGTGGGGTGCAGAAATTACTTGGAATGTATGAAGAAAACATTACAGTAAGTTTCCCTATCCGTCACATGATTAATGAGATATTTTAATGTTATATAAACCATGAAAAGAACCCTCATAGATAATCGCTGCAAATTTTAACGAAATCGAATGAAAGCTGTAGAAATTATGCTAATCGCAGGGTTTAGCGCAGGCCTACAACAGTCCACTAAATTTGAGAGAGGTTCAGGCCCGGACGAAATTAAGCTTGGCGATTTACGCATGCTCAGCAAAAACTAACAATTTTTGAATAACAACTTTATTCTTGAATTACACGTACACGGCCATGTTATAATACATGAGGACATCTAGGTACCCACCCAACTAGGCCGTGGAGGCATTGTTTTCACTTTTGGAATGTGAAAAAATTTTTGTCTCCAAAATCAAAAATTCCACTCGCATTTTGCGTTTTAGACCTTTCTGAACAATTTTGGTTCCGTGTCTGTCTGTATGTCTGTCTGTCTGTCAGCAAATCCTTGTTACGGGCAAAACTACACGAAGTTATGGTCCGATTTTGAAAACTTAAGGTTGTGCGGATTTAGTAGATGGCATTGTTTCATGACCCCCGGATCTAAGCGCAAACTGTGAATCCTTGTTGGGGGTTCTTGACCAATTTCGATGAAATTTTCAGGGATTGTTAGGTTTGATGTGTAGATGGTCTATTTTAGATCCCCGGATCAATAGTTCTGCAATCCGCAAAAAATCCTTGTTACAGTAAGTTTCCGAGTTCATGACTGTCTGACATTTTGTGTCGGATTTGGTATATTTTATATGTTCAATAGTTGAACAACCTTTATTTTCTCTATGCTCCTGCATAACAATAAATCGCTTCAAATTTTGAACGAAGTCGAATGAATTTTCAGGGATTATACAGTCATGTTATGTTAATCACACGGTTTGCACTGGATCAACTTGTGTTTAATAGCCTATGCGCAAATTTGAAGGATTTTTCTAGTACGCCGATATACATGTTATGTAATTATGATTCTTGATAATTTAACGATTGTTTATTCCTTTGAAATGATACTGACTCATTCTAAATGAACTTCAACTTGGTTTCAATTAGATACCTACACGTCATGTTAAAATACATGAGAAAACTCGGAAAAACTTTTAAAGTGTATTTAGACATCTATTAACTTCGTAGATTTTTGCGCATTCGCTAGAAGCAAAGCTAAACCCATGGCCGTGTCTGTCCTTGTTTTTGGCCCTTGAATTTTGCGTTCTTACTACATTTAACTTTTCTAATTTTTTTAATTATACAATTTTGTTCCGTGTCTTCTGTCTATCTTTCAAGGATTTTTAAGTTTGTTTGTAGATGCAACCACCATCACACACTACACAACTCAGTCAACTCACGAGATACCAATGCCACACTTTGATAACCCCATCAGGGATTGTGCGGGTTGGAGTTTATATTTCCCCTATTATGAATAGCGAACAAAAATGTCCCGTGACTTGAATAGTAGCCTCTGCATGCCTATCCTTGTTACGTCTTTGCATAATTTCGGAAGTTCTTGACCAATTTCGATGAAACTTTCAGGGATTGTTAGGTTTGATGTGTAGATGGTCCCCTATGAGTTTCATGATCCCCGGATCAATAGTAGCTTCTGCGCATCCGCAAACGTGAAATCCTTGTTACACTCATAACTCCGGGAGTTCATGACTGATTTCGATGACATTTTCAGGGATTGTTCGGATTTGGTATTTTTTATAGTTTGTTCAATAGTTGAACGTGCCTACCTTTATTTTCTCAAGTTATGCTCCTGCCATAACAATAAATTTTCCTAATTCAATATTTACTTCGCCTAATTGAACGAAGTTCTTTAGTCAATAATAATTGTCAATGATCTATACAGTGATGTTATGGATACCAGGAGGCCCCCCCCGGGCCGCCACGAGGAAGCTATGTGCCACACCCATGGCAGACGTTTTTCTGATTTCTTGGAAATAGCACCGATGTGACATCTTTGAAAAATGGAAATGGAATGAAGTTGTTATTAAAGCCGCATCAAACTTCCCTACGCAGAATCTCTTCATAGACCATCCACGGGTTTTCCAGAATTAGCCACATAATTTTGCTATTTATCTTCATTATCGTGAAACATTAAGGAGGGTTGCCTGCGTCAAACGGGTTGATTTTCATTTATTTTGGCTCAAGTTGAAAGCTGGTGATTTTTATGAGCTGAAATGAACCTCACGAAACAAATTTTCAACCACTTAAAACGGTGAAGGGAAATTACTCATCCGCTATGACCGCCTTTAATGTATGATAAAAGAACGCAAAAACCTCTTAACCATTTAATTGAGCACCAATGGAACCATGGATCGAGGGCAAGGCAAGTGAATTGCCAAG
>JAVIWC010008281.1:0-12250 GCA_031894815.1 Creontiades dilutus
TGAAAAAACGCGAGAATAACCATGAAGGAAGCGTTTTATCGAAAAACGGACTTCAGATTCGTGTTCAGCACCCCGAAAAACCCCTTAGAGAGTAGGTTTGAAAGCGATTAAACAGAGTTAATTTTTGAGCAATTTTGATGAAAAAACGCGAAAATAACCATGAAGGAAGCGTTTTATCGAAAAAGGACTTCAGATTCGTGTTCAGCACCCCGAAAAACCCCTTAGAGAGTAGGTTTGAAAGCGATTAAACAGAGTTTAATTTTGAGCAATTTTGATGAAAAAACGCGAAAATAACCATGAAGGAAGCGTTTTATCGAAAAACGGACTTCAGATTCGTGTTCAGCACCCCGAAAAACCCCTTAATGAAAAAACGCGAAAATAACCATGAAGGAAGCGTTTTATCGAAAAACGGACTTCAGATTCGTGTTCAGCACCCCGAAAAACCCCTTAGAGAGTAGGTTTGAAAGCGATTAAACAGAGTTAATTTTTGAGCAATTTTGCGAAAATAACCATGCAGGAAGCGTTTTATCGAAAAAAGGACTTCAGATTCGTGTTCAGCACCCCGAAAACCCCTTAGAGAGTAGGTTTGAAAGCGATTAAACAGAGTTTATTTTTGAGCAATTTTGATGAAAAAACGCGAAAATAACCACGAAGGAAGCGTTTTATCGAAAAAGGACTTCAGATTCGTGTTCAGCACCCCGAAAAACCCCTTAGAGAGTAGGTTTGAAAGCGATTAAACAGAGTTTATTTTTGAGCAATTTTGATGAAAAAACGCGAAAATAACCACGAAGGAAGCGTTTTATCGAAAAAAGGACTTCAGATTCGTGTTCAGCACCCCGAAAAACCCCTTAGAGAGTAGGTTTGAAAGCGATTAAACAGAGTTTATTTTTGAGCAATTTTGATGAAAAAACGCGAAAATAACCATGAAGGAAGCGTTTTATCGAAAAAGGACTTCAGATTCGTGTTCAGCACCCCGAAAACCCCTTAGAGAGTAGGTTTGAAAGCGATTAAACAGAGTTAATTTTTGAGCAATTTTGATGAAAAAACGCGAAAATAACCATGAAGGAAGCGTTTTATCGAAAAAAGGACTTCAGATTCGTGTTCAGCACCCCGAAAAACCCCTTAGAGAGTAGGTTTGAAAGCGATTAAACAGAGTTTATTTTTGAGCAATTTTGATGAAAAAACGCGAAAATAACCATGCAGGAAGCGTTTTATCGAAAAACGGACTTCAGATTCGTGTTCAGCACCCCGAAAAACCCCTTAGAGAGTAGGTTTGAAAGCGATTAAACAGAGTTTATTTTTGAGCAATTTTGATGAAAAAACGCGAAAATAACCATGAAGGAAGCGTTTTATCGAAAAACGGACTTCAGATTCGTGTTCAGCACCCCGAAAAACCCCTTAGAGAGTAGGTTTGAAAGCGATTAAACAGAGTTAATTTTTGAGCAATTTTGATGAAAAAACGCGAAAATAACCATGAAGGAAGCGTTTTATCGAAAAACGGACTTCAGATTCGTGTTCAGCACCCCGAAAACCCCTTAGAGAGTAGGTTTGAAAGCGATTAAACAGAGTTAATTTTTGAGCAATTTTGATGAAAAAACGCGAAAATAACCATGAAGGAAGCGTTTTATCGAAAAACGGACTTCAGATTCGTGTTCAGCACCCCGAAAAACCCCTTAGAGAGTAGGTTTGAAAGCGATTAAACAGAGTTTATTTTTGAGCAATTTTGATGAAAAAACGCGAAAATAACCATGAAGGAAGCGTTTTATCGAAAAACGGACTTCAGATTCGTGTTCAGCACCCCGAAAAACCCCTTAGAGAGTAGGTTTGAAAGCGATTAAACAGAGATAATTTTTGAGCAATTTTGATGAAAAAACGCGAAAATAACCATGAAGGAAGCGTTTTATCGAAAAACGGACTTCAGATTCGTGTTCAGCACCCCGAAAAACCCCTTAGAGAGTAGGTTTGAAAGCGATTAAACAGAGTTTATTTTTGAGCAATTTTGATGAAAAAACGCGAAAATAACCATGAAGGAAGCGTTTTATCGAAAAAAGGACTTCAGATTCGTGTTCAGCACCCCGAAAAACCCCTTAGAGAGTAGGTTTGAAAGCGATTAAACAGAGTTTATTTTTGAGCAATTTTGATGAAAAAACGCGAAAATAACCATGAAGGAAGCGTTTTATCGAAAAACGGACTTCAGATTCGTGTTCAGCACCCCGAAAACCCCTTAGAGAGTAGGTTTGAAAGCGATTAAACAGAGTTAATTTTTGAGCAATTTTGATGAAAAAACGCGAAAATAACCATGAAGGAAGCGTTTTATCGAAAAACGGACTTCAGATTCGTGTTCAGCACCCCGAAAACCCCTTAGAGAGTAGGTTTGAAAGCGATTAAACAGAGTTAATTTTTGAGCAATTTTGATGAAAAAACGCGAAAATAACCATGAAGGAAGCGTTTTATCGAAAAACGGACTTCAGATTCGTGTTCAGCACCCCGAAAACCCCTTAGAGAGTAGGTTTGAAAGCGATTAAACAGAGTTAATTTTTGAGCAATTTTGATGAAAAAACGCGAAAATAACCATGAAGGAAGCGTTTTATCGAAAAACGGACTTCAGATTCGTGTTCAGCACCCCGAAAAACCCCTTAGAGAGTAGGTTTGAAAGCGATTAAACAGAGTTAATTTTTGAGCAATTTTGATGAAAAAAACGCGAAAATAACCATGAAGGAAGCGTTTTATCGAAAAACGGACTTCAGATTCGTGTTCAGCACCCGAAAAACCCCTTAGAGAGTAGGTTTGAAAGCGATTAAACAGAGTTAATTTTTGAGCAATTTTGATGAAAAAACGCGAAAATAACCATGAAGGAAGCGTTTTATCGAAAAACGGACTTCAGATTCGTGTTCAGCACCCCGAAAAACCCCTTAGAGAGTAGGTTTGAAAGCGATTAAACAGAGTTTATTTTTGAGCAATTTTGATGAAAAAACGCGAAAATAACCATGAAGGAAGCGTTTTATCGAAAAAAGGACTTCAGATTCGTGTTCAGCACCCCGAAAAACCCCTTAGAGAGTAGGTTTGAAAGCGATTAAACAGAGTTAATTTTTGAGCAATTTTGATGAAAAAACGCGAAAATAACCATGAAGGAAGCGTTTTATCGAAAAACGGACTTCAGATTCGTGTTCAGCACCCCGAAAAACCCCTTAGAGAGTAGGTTTGAAAGCGATTAAACAGAGTTAATTTTTGAGCAATTTTGATGAAAAAACGCGAAAATAACCATGAAGGAAGCGTTTTATCGAAAAACGGACTTCAGATTCGTGTTCAGCACCCCGAAAAACCCCTTAGAGAGTAGGTTTGAAAGCGATTAAACAGAGTTTATTTTTGAGCAATTTTGATGAAAAAACGCGAAAATAACCATGAAGGAAGCGTTTTATCGAAAAACGGACTTCAGATTCGTGTTCAGCACCCCGAAAAACCCCTTAGAGAGTAGGTTTGAAAGCGATTAAACAGAGAGTTTAATTTTTGAGCAATTTTGATGAAAAAACGCGAAAATAACCATGAAGGAAGCGTTTTATCGAAAAAAGGACTTCAGATTCGTGTTCAGCACCCCGAAAAACCCCTTAGAGAGTAGGTTTGAAAGCGATTAAACAGAGTTAATTTTTGAGCAATTTTGATGAAAAAACGCGAAAATAACCATGAAGGAAGCGTTTTATCGAAAAAGGACTTCAGATTCGTGTTCAGCACCCCGAAAACCCCTTAGAGAGTAGGTTTGAAAGCGATTAAACAGAGTTAATTTTTGAGCAATTTTGATGAAAAAACGCGAAAATAACCATGAAGGAAGCGTTTTATCGAAAAACGGACTTCAGATTCGTGTTCAGCACCCCGAAAAACCCCTTAGAGAGTAGGTTTGAAAGCGATTAAACAGAGTTAATTTTTGAGCAATTTTGATGAAAAAACGCGAAAATAACCATGAAGGAAGCGTTTTATCGAAAAACGGACTTCAGATTCGTGTTCAGCACCCCGAAAAACCCCTTAGAGAGTAGGTTTGAAAGCGATTAAACAGAGTTAATTTTTGAGCAATTTTGATGAAAAAACGCGAAAATAACCATGAAGGAAGCGTTTTATCGAAAAACGGACTTCAGATTCGTGTTCAGCACCCCGAAAACCCCTTAGAGAGTAGGTTTGAAAGCGATTAAACAGAGTTAATTTTTGAGCAATTTTGATGAAAAAACGCGAAAATAACCATGAAGGAAGCGTTTTATCGAAAAACGGACTTCAGATTCGTGTTCAGCACCCCGAAAAACCCCTTAGAGAGTAGGTTTGAAAGCGATTAAACAGAGTTAATTTTTGAGCAATTTTGATGAAAAATCGCGAAAATAACCATGAAGGAAGCGTTTTATCGAAAAACGGACTTCAGATTCGTGTTCAGCACCCCGAAAAACCCCTTAGAGAGTAGGTTTGAAAGCGATTAAACAGAGTTAATTTTTGAGCAATTTTGATGAAAAAACGCGAAAATAACCATGAAGGAAGCGTTTTATCGAAAAACGGACTTCAGATTCGTGTTCAGCACCCCGAAAAACCCCTTAGAGAGTAGGTTTGAAAGCGATTAAACAGAGTTAATTTTTGAGCAATTTTGATGAAAAAACGCGAAAATAACCATGAAGGAAGCGTTTTATCGAAAACGGACTTCAGATTCGTGTTCAGCACCCCGAAAAACCCCTTAGAGAGTAGGTTTGAAAGCGATTAAACAGAGTTAATTTTTGAGCAATTTTGATGAAAAAACGCGAAAATAACCATGAAGGAAGCGTTTTATCGAAAAACGGACTTCAGATTCGTGTTCAGCACCCCGAAAAACCCCTTAGAGAGTAGGTTTGAAAGCGATTAAACAGAGATAATTTTTGAGCAATTTTGATGAAAAAATCGCGAAAATAACCATGAAGGAAGCGTTTTATCGAAAAACGGACTTCAGATTCGTGTTCAGCACCCCGAAAAACCCCTTAGAGAGTAGGATAACCATGAATTAAGCGTTTTATCGAAAAACGGACTTCACTTTCGTGTTCAGCACCCCGAAAAACCCCTTAGAGAGTAGGTTTGAAAGGGATTAAACAGAGTGGCCTTTCAAAATGATAATGATACAAAAAATATACTAAATGTACTAATATACATAGTTATATGACTCAACTGCAATCCGTACTGGTCAGTTTCAAGCTTGAGTCACTAATAATGAGCATAATCTGGAACTGGACTGCTCAACTATAAGTTATGTGTAATTAGATAATTCACTTACTACCAGATAGGTACTAAATGTTCAGATTCTACCTACATTTTCGATATCTCGTAGACTATACGGTATAGATACGATCGAGTGGATCTACCCGATTAAAGATACTGTTGGTAGGAAGATATAGTGTTGAAGATAAAGTTGGTAGAAAGATGTAGTGTTAAAGATAATGTATGTAGGAAGATGTAGAGTTAAAGATAATGTTGGCAGGAAGATTAGTATTGAACATATAGTTAGTAGGATGATGTAGTATTAAAGATAATATTGGTACTTACCGATCGGGGTAACTGCATCTCACATCTTGAGGGAACTATCGCGGATTGAACGAACGCGGGAACACAGGATGATACTTGCCGGCGGAGGCCTCGGGAAGGACTGAGGAGGAGAGACGAACTACGATTGGCCGAGCGCCCCGCCCGACGGACGTGGCCACTGCGAGACCCCCGAGCGAAAGGCCACGTCCCGAAGTGGCCGCTGCCGAACTACGATTGGCCGAGCGCCCCGCCCGACCGACGTGGGCACTGCGAGACCCCCGAGCGAAAGGCCACGTCCGATTCTTCGAAACGCCCGTCTCTTAGTCCAGTCCCCGGAGGAAATTAATCGCCGTGAGGTGGAAAGTTTTCAACAAGTTTTTTTCTCACTTGATTCTTATATTTTCGAAGATGCTGAACACGAATCTGATGTTTGCAATCAAAATTTCTCTCCGCGTATCTGAGAAAATTGCGAAAAACCAAGAAAACTTCGCAAGTTTTTCAGTTTTTTGCTTATAACTTGGAAATTACGCGTGATATCGAAAAGCTTGTTCCATTTATTCTGGAATAGGATTGAGTTCCGCGTTGAATGGGTTCCTCAAACCTAAAATTTAATCCAACAGTACAGACACAATCGCCAGCCGAAATTCAACGATTTTTCCCATATTGGAGAAAAATTAAATTACACTCGTTTTCTAATGCTCATGTCCCTGGAAACCCCACTCTGATCGTAATGAGTAGGGAAAGAAAGTCGTAGAGAATTGTAATATAAATTCAGAGAGCACCGTAAATTTAAATTGTGGCGATTTGGAAAATCACTAAAAAAATCAAAACAGTAGTTTGTCTGATTTTGGTGTTGGTTGCATGTTTCATTCATTCGTTGGCTTTGGTGTCTAGTTCATCGTGAATGCAGTTGAAATTAAATTTAAGATTAAATACCAGCGTCAAATCTCAGAAATAGATCCAGAACACAGGAAATGGAAAGTAAGCATACCACAATTTAATTAAAAAATACTGTATACCCAATTGATAATTATTTATCCAATTTATGATTACAAGACTTCGTGCAAAATATTATGTTTATTTTCGCTATTGTTCATCAAAATTGCTCTAAAATAAACTCTGTTAATTCGCTTTCAAACCTACTCTTAAAGGGGTTTTTCGAGGTGCTGAACACGAATCTGAAGTCCGTTTTTCAGATAAATCGCTTCTTTCACGGTTATTTTCGCGGTTTTTCATCAAAATTGCTCAAAAATAAGCTCTGTTTAATCGCTTTCAAACCTACTCTCCATGGGGTTTTTCGAGGTGCTGAACACGAATCTGAAGTCCGTTTTTCAGATAAATCGCTTCTTTCACGGTTATTTTCGCGATTTTTCATCAAAATTGCTCAAAAATAAACTCTGTTTAATCGCTTTCAAACCTGCTCTCTGAAGGGTTTTTCGAGGTGCTGAACACTAATCTGAAGTCAGTTATTCAGATAAATTGCTTCTTTCAGTGTTATTTTCGCGGTTTTTCATCATAATTGCTCAAACAATAAACTCTGTTTAATCGCTTTCATCACGTTCTTAACGTGACAGCAGGGGTTTCCCCTTCTCAGCACCTTTGCCAAACTTCTACACCTTGCGATAAAGAGGCGATATTCCGCAACGTCGTACGGAGGTGGTTCCGTGCTTCGAACCAAAGGCTTCAGAGGCGCGACAAGACCTTGATCTCCGATGCTGAAGAGTTCAGGGCGACGACGAAGATTGTATCTGCGACTTTGATAGAGGCTTGCTTTGAGAAGGTTCTGTTCAACCAGATGGCTGAGCTCCTTGAGTTTCTCCATTCTCACTGCCCACTCTCCAGTGTGCTTACTCAGCTGATCAGGGTCTGCTGCATCCTGTTCGGGAAGAGTAGCTTGTCTATAAAAAGAATTCATTGGGATCAATTCTCGACCAAAATTCAAGAAGGCAGGTGAGTACTTTGTGGAACTATGGACTGTGCTGTTCAGAGCAAATTGAAGTTCCCCAATATATTTATCCCATTTAGTATGCCTTTCCTTATCCAGATATGTAATAATAAGCTGTCTTATATTTCTGTTTGCTCGCTCAGTGGGGTTTGCCTGGCAGTGATACAACGGAGTGGTTTGGTGTTTAATTCCGCAGGTATCAGCCATAGAACGAATCATAGAGCTAACAAAATTGGAGGCATTGTCGGTAATCAATTTAGCTGGAGTACCAAAACGATTTAAAATGAATGATTTAAATTTTCCCAAAATAATAGATGAATTAGCTGCACGAATGGGGACTAATTCCACCCATTTCGTGAATAAAACAAGAAGATATTTATTACCAAACGAACTGGTCGGGAATGGACCCATAATATCTGCCGAAACGGTATGCCATGGAGTGGTGAGATAACGAGGGTACATTATACCATGTGGGGCTGTGTTTGCCGGTTTCACTCTTTGACAAACATCACATCGTCGAACATACCTCACAATATCGTGATACATTCCAGGCCAATAATATAAACGTCCTATACGCCAGTGGGTCTTGGCAATTCCCAGATGACCGGATTGAGGATCATCATGGTTTTCTTTAAGAACATTACTCCTCTGGGTCCATGGAATAACTAATTTCCAATTTTCGGCAGGTTCCTGCAATTCTCCTTTCAGAAATGATTTTTGGTGATAGAATAATTTATTGTTTTCCACCTTCCAGTCTGGATGAAGATCCGGTGATTGTTGAACTTTCTCAAATTTTCTATCATACCATTCATCCTGAGTAGGGTCAGAATTAGATATTCCCAGAGAAACAGCGGTAAGGGGCTCAAAAGGCGGAACTTCAATTTGCTCTGAACAGCACAGTCCATAGTTCCACAAAGTACTCACCTGCCTTCTTGAATTTTGGTCGAGAATTGATCCCAATGAATTATTTTTATAGACAAGCTACTCTTCCCGAACAGGATGCAGCAGACCCTGATCAGCTGAGTAAGCACACTGGAGAGTGGGCAGTGAGAATGGAGAAACTCAAGGAGCTCAGCCATCTGGTTGAACAGAACCTTCTCAAAGCAAGCCTCTATCAAAGTCGCAGATACAATCTTCGTCGTCGCCCTGAACTCTTCAGCATCGGAGATCAAGTTCTTCGGAAAACCTTCTCCTTATCGTCTGCAGCTGACCGCATCTCTTCTAAGCTCAACCCCAAATACGAAGGTCCATTTACCGTCACTTCCGTTAGCCCTGGAGGAACCTGCGTCTTGGTCGACAGTCACCAAAGAAACGCTGGCTCCTGGCATCCTTCCAAGCTAAAGAAGTATGTGACCACCTCAACCGCTGATGAGGGGTATGTAGCAGAAAATTTCAATGCTTCAGTTTCATAAATGCGCGGTCGAGCGGTCAAGTCCTACAGAGAAGGGATATCGAACTCCCTACGACTCCGTAAGGCAGCGCTGGCGCATATTTTTCGTTGTTTTCGGAAACATTATTCAAATGTTTCCCCTTAACCAGGAAGTCTCATTTTATTTTATTTAAATCTTTAACGCTTTTGTTAATTTCCAATCCAAGAAGAAGGGTGTCCGGTCGAAATAATTTAAATTTACTACAGTGTAGCCAGGTTAAGGGAATCTCCCCTTTGCTTCTCCCATTGTTCTTTTTTTCATTATCTCGTTCTCGCCTTGTATGCCGTACCGCCCCGTAATTTATTTCGAAATTTTCCTCAGTTGCTCTCCAGAGCTTGTCAGATAAACATCTACGTGTCGGTGGCTTATCTACTCGTCAGGTAGGCATCTACGAGTCGGTATCTTATCTGCGCGATAATCTTATCTACGAATACGCAGCTAACCATCATGGTTAGGAACGAACCGCCCGCTCCTAAGAAGCAAAAGGTAAATAACGATTCCCCGTTTTTCTCTCCTAATCGATTCGCTCCTCTTGAAAGCATGGAATTACAAAATGAAGTAAATGAACCGCCCCAAAATCAACCAAATAAACCTCCGCCAATTTTCATCAACAATTTGAAAGACATAAACGCACTAATGCCACAAATAAAATCAATATGCAAAGGCAAGTTCAGACATATAACTATTGAAAACAAGTTGAAACTCAATTTCGAAGAAATAGATGATTATCGAAAGGTGATAGCCTACCTACAGTCTACAGAAGCCCAATACCATACGTTCCAGCTTAAAACTGATCGTAACTTTCGAGTTGTACTAAGAGGGCTTCACCCATCGTGCGAAAAACCCCTAAGAGAGTAGGTTTGTAGGTTTGAAAGCGATTAAACAGAGTTTATTTTTGAGCAATTTTGATGAAAAAACGCGAAAATAACCATGAAGGAAGCGTTTTATCGAAAAAAGGACTTCAGATTCGTGTTCAGCACCCCGAAAAACCCCTTAGAGAGTAGGTTTGAAAGCGATTAAACAGAGTTTATTTTTGAGCAATTTTGATGAAAAAACGCGAAAATAACCATGAAGGAAGCGTTTTATCGAAAAAAGGACTTCAGATTCGTGTTCAGCACCCCGAAAAACCCCTTAGAGAGTAGGTTTGAAAGCGATTAAACAGAGTTTATTTTTGAGCAATTTTGATGAAAAAACGCGAAAATAACCATGAAGGAAGCGTTTTATCGAAAAAAGGACTTCAGATTCGTGTTCAGCACCCCGAAAAACCCCTTAGAGAGTAGGTTTGAAAGCGATTAAACAGAGTTTATTTTTGAGCAATTTTGATGAAAAAACGCGAAAATAACCATGAAGGAAGCGTTTTATCGAAAAAAGGACTTCAGATTCGTGTTCAGCACCCCGAAAAACCCCTTAGAGAGTAGGTTTGAAAGCGATTAAACAGAGTTTATTTTTGAGCAATTTTGATGAAAAATTTTTGAGCAATTTTGATAAAAAAACGCGAAAATAACCATGAAGGAAGCGTTTTATCGAAAAAAGGACTTCAAATTCGTGTTCAGCACCCCGAAAAACCCCTTAGGGAGTAGGTTTGAAAGCGATTAAACAGAGTTAATTTTTGAGCAATTTTGATGAAAAAACGCGAAAATAACCATGAAGGAATCGTTTTATCGAAAAACGGACTTCAGATTCGTGTTCAGCACCCCGAAAAACCCCTTAGAAAGTAGGTTTGAAAGCGATTAAACAGAGTTTATTTTTGAGCAATTTTGATGAAAAAACGCGAAAATAACCATGAAGGAAGCGTTTTATCGAAAAAAGGACTTCAGATTCGTGTTCAGCACGAAAAACCCCTTAGAGAGTAGGTTTGAAAGCGATTAAACAGAGTTTATTTTTGAGCAATTTTGATGAAAAAACGCGAAATTAACCATGAAGGAAGCGTTTTATCGAAAAAAGGACTTCAGATTCGTGTTCAGCACCCCGAAAAACCCCTTAGAGAGTAGGTTTGAAAGCGATTAAACAGAGTTTATTTCTGAGCAATTTTGATGAAAAAACGCGAAAATAACCATGAAGGAAGCGTTTTATCGAAAAAAGGACTTCAAATTCGTGTTCAGCACCCCGAAAAACCCCTTAAAGAGTAGGTTTGAAAGCGATTAAACAGAGTTAATTTTTGAGCAATTTTGATGAAAAAACGCGAAAACAACCATGAAGGAAGCGTTTTATCGAAAAAGGACTTCAGATTCGTGTTGCACCCCGAAAAGCCCCTTAGAGAGTAGGTTTGAAAGCGATTAAACAGAGTTATTTTTGAGCAATTTTGATGAAAAAACGCGAAAATAACCATGAAGGAAGCGTTTTATCGAAAAAAGGACTTCAGATTCGTGTTCAGCACCCCGACAAAGCCCTTAGAGAGTAGGTTTGAAAGCGATTAAACAGAGTTAATTTTTTGAGCAATTTGATGATGAAAAAACGCGAAAATAACCGATGAAGGAAGCGTTTTATCGAAAAAAGGACTTCAGATTCGTGTTCAGCACCCCCGAAAAACCCTTTAGAGAGTAGGTTTGAAAGGGATTAAACAGAGATAATTTTTGAGCAATTTTGATGAAAAATCGCGAAAATAACCATGAAGGAAGCGTTTTATCAAAAAAGGACTTCAGATTCGTGTTCAGCACCCCGAAAAACCCCTTAAAGAGTAGGTTTGAAAGCGATTAAACAGAGTTTATTTTTGAGCAATTTTGATGAAAAAACGCTAACATACGATTGTGGGGAGCGTTTTATCGAAAAAGGACTTCAGATTCGTGTTCAACCCCGAAAAACCCCTTAGAGAGTTCGTTTGAAAGCGATTAAACAGAGTTGATTTTTGAGCAATTTTGATGAAAAAACGCGAAAATAACCGTGAAGGAAGCGTTTTATCGAAAAAAGGACTTCAGATTCGTGTTCAGCACCCCGAAAAACCCCTTAGAGAGTAGGTTTGAAAGCGATTAAACAGTGTTTATTTTTGAGCAATTTTGATGAAAAAACGCGAAAATAACCATGAAGGAAGCGTTTTATCGAAAAAGGACTTCAATTCGTGTTCAGCACCCCGAAAAACCCCTTAGAAGGTAGGTTTGAAAGCGATTAAACAGAGCTTAATTTTTGAGCAATTTTGATGAAAAAACGCAAAAATAACCATGAAGGAAGCGTTTTATCGAAAAAAGGACTTCAGATTCGTGTTCAGCACCCCCAAAAAACCCCTTTGAGAGTAGGTTTGAAAGCGATTAAACAGAGGGGAAAAATTTTAGGCCCCCAAATTTAATTTTTTAAAACCGAAATAAAAACCATTTTTTTTGGAAAAAAAAATTTATCGGAAAAAAAGACTTTTTTTTGGGTT
>JAVIWC010008282.1:0-11920 GCA_031894815.1 Creontiades dilutus
TTCTTAGTCCATTTTTCTATGGTTTCGAGACGGGTGCATGCTGCATGGAAATACATACTGCAAACTGAGCATTTGATTGGATCTGCAGGTGGATCTGTTGTTTTACAGATATGACACTCCATTTTCGGAAATTAAATTGATACGGGAGTTACAGTTTCCTTCTGGTGATCGATCTTGCTATTACTATTATGGTCGATACTATGAGGGTCGATCGTTTTGCTCTGCTACCACTTTGATACCTCTTCCTTTTTGTTTAGTGGAGAAAAGGGAACGAAGTATCGTAAATACGAGAAAAAAATATATTTTCCGTAATTCAAGATTTGGATTTGGGTTTATAATAAAATAAATGAATTACCAGCCCAGATTATGGTATACGTAGTCACCATGTGACTGACGGGGGAAAACAACAAAATATCCCAGTGGGAAATTATTCTGTGATTTACTCACGGTTTCCTTCCAAGCGTATTAGAAGAATCACTTCGTATGAGTAGATACGCACTTGATTAATTAAATAAATAAAATCGCGAACCTATTTGAAAAGAATAAAAACTGGGCGATCGCCGTAAACGTAGAAAACATAATCATATAAAACCTTTCAGGAGGTACCTCTTCTTCCAGGTTACTACAATTAATCATTTCAGCATGCCCACGGTATCTAGCGGTATTGCTAGGTACCTCCTGGTCCTAGTTCGCGACGTCGCCGCTAACCATTATTTAAATCAGATTTCTCCCTTCTGAATGATTTTTTTATTGTCGTTGGATTGCTACGTGACATCGTCTAGGTATCATTTGTGAACATTTTTAGAGCAAAGTTGATTGCCACAAGTTTTAAGTCTCAGCGGTTGCTAATATAGGTGAAATTACTGCAAAACATCAACTTTTTCCTGATATTCGGTAAATAATTGTTTATTGCTAAGAAATGCGTGCATTACGGAGATGTCCTACAGTCCGTTCTTCTAATGATCTCACTTAAAAACAAAATTGTTAACAATGATTTTTACAATACTTTAAAACTGGACAAAATTCTAAATCAAACGAAAACAAAGCAAGAAAATCAGTGGTTAAAGTTGTTAGAGCAATTCTCGAATGTATCGTTTATTACCCCATCCATCTCCCTTCTAACCAGATATTCAAAATTTCGATGATTGGTGCACAACTAGAATGAAATTGGGGAGGGACAAAATTTATATTTCAAAAATTAGGTTAAAGTTGTGGATGTATCTATAAACTAATAAGGTAGGTATATACTTAACAATATTATCTCCTTCATCCATGCCCTTGCGTAATGAAAATTGAATGTACTGAAATGCCTTTAAATACTAAACTTAAATGTTAACTGAACAAAAAAGCCATTAATTGGTCGAGATCATCACTTGAGCAGAGGTGAAAGGATTCGCTAATACCTTCTCCATCTCCACTTATGTCAGCAAAAGCATAATACCTGAGATTTGTTGCAAAACCCAACTGAAATGGTAACCGAACGTGATAAGAATCACGAAAATCTATTGTGAATTATAGAGTGGTTGGTGTCGACAAAATTTCTCACAAACACAGAAAACTATCGTTCGTTCACGGATTTGGCCCTAGAATCGTCTGCAACGGATTTTGGTTTATTATTCAATAATAAACCATCGTAATCGTTCTTGTAAAAAAAATTCTAACCCCCCCCCCCCCTCCCCGAAAATTTCATGGTTTACGTTTCATAGGGTGTAGAATCCAAATCTGCAATAAACATTTTTCCGTCCGTACGCCGTACGCACGATTTCTCCCGAACGGCTGGAGCAAAAAATCTGAAATTTTCAGGAAAAATCAATATTGGTCCGAAAACCCCCAATTCTTTAGCCAGCACTTTCACTTAAATTAGTGTTCTTTAAAGGTTGTCAAAGTTTTGTAAAATCCCTAAAAACCTCAAAAAAAGTCAAGGCGGCCTCAATTTGGACTTTTTTCGAAGAACTTTCCATGAGGAATCGAATGAGCCCTCCCCCAGGTTCGTAGCTCAAACCATTCCCGATATACGGCCCGATTTATGGTGCCAACATTTGCTTTTTTTTGTTTATTATTGTTTATGTTTTCATCGCAGTAACCTAGTGACGTAGTGAATGTGGATACTGGAGTGAACTCGTAAAAGGGAGTTCCCGTAAAATAAGGTAAAACGCTACAAATTCTTTCACTGGGGTTTATTATTCAATTGGCTCTCGTCCATGATTTGAATATCTACTAATCTTTGGAGTGTGCGTGTTTCACAGGTGATGGAGCGATTATTGAATTTCAGGAGATATGCATATATCACGTAAATCTGTTTTCAATCAAAATACCTATTTGGATTGTTCAGTTGATCAAGTTTGTGTGCCTCCTGAAATTCAATAATCGCTCTAGCACCTGTGAAACGTGCACACTCCAAAGCTCAGTAGAAATTCAAATCATGAACGCAAGCCAATTGAATAATAAACCCCAGTGAAAGAATTGTCAGCGTTTTCCTGCAAATTTCAGGTTTTTATTCCGTTAATTTTTCCCTAAACCCAAGAAGCGTTGCTTTAGAGGGACTTCCTGAAAAACTGATTTACCAGCAAACATGCTCGACATTATTTTCATATGTGAGCCGTTCCTAAATTACTGTGACTTTACACCCTTCCGGCTCCCGAATGATTAATGGTGTTTTCAATGAAGTTAATCCGATTTCAGGGTTACTTAGCTACCCCCGCCCCTGTTCGTTGTCGGGATAACTTCGAAGTTTGCCTTCGTACGAGTTGAGAGCGAAATAGGAGATGCTGAATGTGCTTTTAGCCGGCGTTGGGGCGCACAGAATTACGTAAGCTGATTCCACAACTGGGTTAAGGGCGTTTAAGGCGGGAAGCCGCGTCGTGCCCTCGTTTTATCTCCAATGTTATAAAATAATGTAATATAGAGGTTGTAGTGTGTATTGCCACTTGCGATTTCTACATCTGAGTCTACCAACAGGCAGTGGAAGCATTATTCCCGATTTAGTGACATGAGGAAATTCGTTTTCCCCAAAATCAACATTAATACTCCCATCCTACACGGCAGATCGTTCTGACAAATATTCGTATCGTGCCTGGGTGTCTATTTACCTGTTTCTGCCAAACGTAAAAGGTTTAATTTTGACAGTATTCATCCGATTTTGACGAAATGTCACGCGAAAGCCTAAAAGATGAAATTCGTTCAAGCATAATTTTTTCGTCTTCCTGTGGTCCGATCTCGCTCCAACACAGAGGATATGGGAAAAACTATCTTTGATTGTCACATCAATATCGAGAACTCCGTATCATTGGTAGCAGCATTGGTAGATCCCGAACGTGAAATTCTCGTAGCAGGATAAATGTCTACAGTTCTAGTTACGATCGTCCCTTGTTTCAATGAGCACAACCCACTGCATAGCACCACAAACATAACATCTATCAATCATGATTTTCTCTTTTCTTAATCATCCAATCTAGCTCAAATTCGGAAGCGATTTGGGGAAGGATCGTTTAAACATCTCTTAGAAATTTGAACTCGATTGTAACAATATATAGAGTTTTGTTCCTAAAGATCCGCAAAGAGGCACTACCGGATCCTAGTTATCAACAATACGTAAGTACAATTTGAGAAGCAATATAGCAAACTGATGTTTATACACGACTCGGATATAATATACGGACGAGTCTGATGAACGTTATTCTCTATGTAAGTATGTTTGTTTCCGCTGTATAATACCGTCCAAATGGGATTACACAAAAAAAATTTTTTTAATCTTCATATTTTTTTCCTAGGATTCCGAAAATATTATTTGCGCATTCCCGTTACTGCTCAACCATGCGCATGTGGCACTAACTTTCTTATTTTAAATATAAACCCCAACTTTTTATTGCAGATTCGAATTCTACCCAAAATATCATGAAAATTTTACCCCTCAACCAATTTTTTGATTGCGCGTAATCGGTTCAACAAGCACTCAAAGTACCCTAAAATTTTCAAATAGTGGATGATGGTGAACTCTAAAGTGCGGCATATGAATTTTCATTGTTTTTTAACGCTAATTCACGTAATGATATCCGTTTTTTAATTAGGCTCAATTTTTGCAGAATAATGACCGGAATTTCTTTATTTCGCGTCCGTTTTTTTAATTTTTGGCGCCTGTTTTCAGATTTTTACGGGGTTTAATTTTCGAGGTTTGGTTGAAAATTTTAAAAATAGGAGATTGAAACTTTCTTCAGTGATCAATTGAAAAATCATCCTAATCTGAGAGTTGAAACTCGGCATAAATGATGATTTTTCTGGCAAAATAAACAAATACGGTCATTATTCCGCAAAATTGAGTCAAATCAAGAAACGGATAGTATCACGTGAATCAGCGTTAAAAAACAATTATAATTCAAGTGCCACACTTTACGGTTCACCATCATTCACTATTTGACAATTTTGAGGTTGCGCAACTTTGCGTGCTTGCTGAACCAGTTGCACGCAAACAAAAAATTCTGTAAGGGATCAAATTTACATGAAATTTTGCGTAGAATCCGAATCTGCAATCAAAAAGTGGGGTTCCCATTCAAAATGAGAATGTAATGTCACTTGCGCATGGTTGCGCAGTTGCGCGGGGTGCGCATATGTAATATTCAAGATCCCTGCGAAAAAATATGAATATTCCAGCATAGTTGTCTTGTAGGCTAATAAGCCAATATTTATGTCCGAGCGTTTCAAGATTTGAAAACAAGAGGAACTATTAAGCCGTTGACCCTCATATGTAACCATTCCCTTGCTCGCAACTAGTGGTTATACTTCTGCCACATACCTCCACAAACCTCTCAGCTGATTACACGTGGTGGAGACGCCAAATATTTGGAGCTAACCCCAATGGATTGTTCTGAGTGGCGAAATAGTTTATAGGGAAATTCTCATAGAACGGGAGGATATCATCCCTACTTTTACCCCGGGAAAGTGTCACTTCTACTTGAACGGGACTAGCGCTCTCGTCGCCTCAAACGGTGATGAATGCAAATTAATGCAGCCCCTTCCCCGCACTCCTGACTTTCTTCCTGTAATATGGACCGCTCGACGGAGTCTCCCACTCCCTATTCCTCCCCCCTCGTGATGTTTTTACATTTATTATCATTTCACCTTTCTCCTCCTCCGCCCTTCCCCTTCATCATTCCGCAAGAATGAATAAACTCAACCGGTTTACCGGCTCTAAACAGCGGGAGCACGTTGCGGCGCCCAAAGTAAACAGAAACGTATATACCTGATGAATTTTTAATGATCCCCGCCCACGCCGCCTCACCGCAATCTTGACAGCCGCAATGGTTTATTACTACAGGCAACACCCGACCCAAGTTTCTCACTGGCCTTAAATTCATCGTAGGTAGGCACTCATCTATCAGGAATATACAAAAATAATATTGTCTTGGTTACCCACCGAAATTTGTTTATGGATGAGATCGAATTTGCTAGCTAAAGAAGTTTCATCCCGTTCTTTGCATTCTAGAAGTTTGTTTAATGGAATTCAACGCAATTTCACGAGCGCCCGTCGCCTTCGGCAAGAAACCAAGCTTGAAAGTATAAACAGACATCATCAGCTACTCAGTGGCGATCTTTTCTTGGATTAAGTAGATACAAATACTTTCTTTGTTATTAAATAAACATTCTTTATTAACATAAGGACAAAGTAACTGCAAAGACCAAAAACTTACTTTGGCTGTTGCAAGCTCCTGCTTGACAAAATACGAAACTCCTTCTGGATTGGGAACTTATTGATGGACGAAGTGTGATTGAAAAAAAAACGGGGAAGTAGACCTCTATGGTTCTATAGCCAGATCATTTAAATGATTAATTTTACGCATTCAAGTACCGAAGATGAAAAATTGCCTATGCAACCTACAAATATGGGATTCTAGCTCAGAGGGGGGAGCTACCAAAAAGGGATGAAAGCTACGGTTGGGGGGGGGGGGGGGGCTAACAAGGGTTTACGTGAGCGCATTCTGTGTTCATAAACGGTTCTTACTTAGCCTAAACAACTCGCTGGAAAAATCTGTAGATTCAACCAGAGCACCAAATAGGCTAGTGCTTACCAAGGTGGCAGGTACACGAATGACCCCCTCGGGCGGACGGAAAAGTGGTGATGCCGGGATAACAAAGGGCGGAAGGAGCCCACCCGAAGGTTTGTTGAAGGAGTGTTGAGTGGAGGGGGGGGAGGGGGTACAGAACTGTCGGGTAGTCAGATATTTCAAAAAATGCAACCCAGCTTTTACCCAAGCTGTTTTGCTGTATCAATTGTGATTTGTCAAATTCTGGGACGAGGATGGTTCTGCACACCGGTGGTACTCGAGCTTATATCACCAACAAATCCTTCGAAGCTTCGTGCTGAACCTGTATATTTAATATAAAGAGACACGAAGATTATTCTTTGAAGAACTTAAGACGCATCAATACCAGTCCACAAAACCTTGATACAATTGTTCATAACACAAAACTGACGGAACTATTCTTCAGAACAAATCTTCTGACAAAGTTTGCCCAGAGCAGCAAAATAAGCTGAAAGATCTTGCAAATTCCTTCATTAACGGATTCTTTTCCAGATCACAAAAAGATGTAATAAAATGAAAATAATTAAAACTCGCATAGCTCCAAATCCTTGGGTCTCTACGGCTGGCAAACGTGAATCATTCTGCCTTGGATTGAAGACACGGACTACCGGTCTGCATACGGTATATCCCACCGATGCAGCACCAAAGTACGCCATGGTGGAAGCGTAGGTTATGAATGATAGTCGAATCGAAATAGGAGAAATTGCTGATGAAGTTTGGCATATCGATTGGCTCGTGCAATGACATTCTGCGAACATTGTGGGTATGGAAGTGGCAGCCAATTTTCTGCCAAAATTGTTGAATTTGCACGCGCCCACACGTCGTTGCTTGTTCCATGATTTTGTGAGGAAAAATAACGCTGTAGCGATGTCCTCACCTCCATGTTCACCCTTGTGACTTCTTCCTTCTTCCAAAAACTAGAGTCGTCGTTTAGAATACGACATTAAAAGTGTATCGCTCAAAGAGCTCTAAGCTATCCCAAAGATCGAGTTCCAGCGGTATGAGAATTCAAAAAAGCATAAGTGCATATTATCTAGTGGGGACTACTTTGAAAAGGGGCAACATCCATGCAGATTTTTTTAAAGCGAACTGTATTGTTTGAAAATCAATTTATAGTTATAATTATATTTTTGCTAAAAATTGTAGTACAATTTGTGGGATCGGCACTTCATTAAGAAAGAGAGATCCGTGGAAGATTTGATGACAAAAGGTAAAGGGGGGGGTACCTCAGACTTAGCAGGATTCATTCTGAGCTTCCATCTCTCACTCTATTGCCTTATTCTACTTGTATTGTATTATTATCTTTCTATGTATTTTTTCTTATAATTGGGCTGTACATGCCCGTGTAAACTTAAATAAATAAATACAAAAACCTCTTACTGTTTACGTAACTTCTCTTCAAACGGCGTGCCCTTAGTTTTTACGGAACAAAGTGAATTACTAGCAGCTATCCAGGATGAGTCTCTTTCGAAATAAAATGAAAAAATAACAAAAATCTCGTGGACCTATCGTTTGGTGATCATTGTTCACCCTTCGCTCTCCAACGACAAACATTTCTTAGGTAGCCTCCTCCGACCCTCCCACGAAAAAGGGAGTCTTTCAGGAAGCTTGGGGGCTCATAAAGCGAAAAGGGCCGCGTTATCTGCCCCGGGGTTTATACTGAGCCATCTCTTTACTTTCTGAGGTCCTTCCACCATATTCTTTCCCGAGTTCCCTCCTTTTTTTTGTTCTGAGCGGTTTCTCTGTTCCGACTCGTCTTTCGACGATTGAGTGAAGAGTTGATATTTCCCTTCTTCTCCTTCCAGTTTTAAGGCGGAGGCTTTTTGTCGCCGAACAATTCAATAAGACGGAAAATGAAGCGTCTAATCTTAATTTGAAGGGGGCCGGAGAAATTTAATTCAGCCCTTAATGGAAACCGCTACTGTTTCTGACGGAATGAGATGGCTCTGAGTCAATTTTTTAAACGATCTGACACAACCAATACCCCATCTTCTGCATTATTCAAGTAAACTCATTTTCAGCAGGGTTCAACGGAAAGTTGACACCTTTGTTTCAACTGGGACGAATTTTGATTTAAGATTTTCAAACATCGGCTTGTAAAAGGATCTTTCTCACAAATCGAAGATTTTGAAAAAAGTCCCATGCAGCATGATCGCATGAGCAAATTGTCGAAAAATTGTTTTTTTTTTTTGTTTTTTTGGCACAGCCCCATAGTTGAATCCCATAGGTCCAGGGCGAAGAATCTGCTTATATAACAGTAGTTTGTTGTGGATCGTTAGGCAGGAATTCCTTCCCAACAGCCGGTACATCCTTTTATACCTGATCTTCAATTCTTGCTTTTTCTCTTCTATGCGATGTGAGGGTGACGGAATGGTATAGTTGCCCCTTCCAATGAGCTGGATGCATTGATAATGCTCTGCCACGCTCAGAGGATGATTCAGACGCTTGCAGGCGTCCGACTCATCTCCCAAGGCAATAGATCTGAAATCGGGAAGGGGCCAACTATCCATATCCATCACAGTGATTATTCCAATTTATTTTTGAATCAAGATTCATCCCCAGATATTTTACTGAATTACTGTATGGTATTTTATTCGAATTGATTGTAACATCTATGGTTGAACATTCACGGTTTGTGAAGTTCATGTGTGTTGATTTTGATTCATTTTCACTCATGTTTCATTCTCCACACTTTGGTCCATTCTGCTATGTCGTTAGCTGACTTTTGTAATTTTTGCGTTGCACCAACGACGTCATCCCCAAGTGAGAGTATGGCAAAAAAGACGAAACATGAACGAACAGGTTTTGAGGAGGCTTCAAATATATATTCCCTCTCGAGTCATGGACTACTGTGAAGATTCGCACCAGATATTTTCCATGGACGTCGAACGAAATATCTGCGTATAGAGGAAGCCCGTACAAAGCGAATCAAACGTTTAGCAACGAACAGTTCGATAAAACGCTCTTTCAATGGATTTCTTTTAAACGCGACGATTTGCCGACGTGTAACATTGAACTTCCGACAAAAATTCATAACGGATCATCCGTCGGGGATTTTTTTTTTCTCTCTTTTACTTTTTCAAATTGATACTGCGATAAAGGAACGTAGCCATACATATTCCTCGCGCCGTTTCATCAATTATTCATGGCAAATCGGCCGTGATGCAGACGCGAGCGGGTTTTCCCTGCATGAATGCGAGAATCTGTAGGAATATTCCGCCGTCGATCGAATTTGAAAACGTTTCGTCGATGCTTTTGTGTCGCTGTTCCTCATTTAACTGCAATAAAGGAAGAGCGAAATCGCTTGGCAGGTACGAACTTGATTTCGATTCGGAGTATATATAGAGCGACTATCAAAGGGCCTTTTGGGAAGTATCCTAAGGCCTCTTGTAGTGATAGGTAGGCAGTTTATTACGGATCGCGAATGGACAAAGGGAGAACACTTCAAAGGTGGGGATAAAGCGGAGAAATTGAGGATACCGATGATATTGGTAGCTTTCAGAAAAGTTGCAATTTAAGGGGTCTCTGCTGATATTGAGTGAAACTCCAGTGCTTGGAACATGAAATGCTTTTCCATGAAGACGAAGACTGAAGATGAAGATGACGTGATGATTTCAGATCAGACAAGAAAAGCATGCGTGACATGAGCAGGCTAACGTGTCATTTCTTTGTGTTTTGACATCGATATGTCTTTTGACTAGGGATCAAGGAATTGTAACCACAAAAAATGCAATTTTCAATTACAAGAAAGAGAACGGAAAGCAAGGTTCTGAGGTTAGTTTAGACGCTAACTCCGAAGACCTACTATCTGAAACTTCTGGCTCCGCTTTATGTGATCGTTTTTTCTGACGATATTGTCTACATTTCTCTGCATTAGAGAGTACTTGTTTGATAGTTTCAGATTTCAATTTCTTTTTGCCTACCTTTGTTCGCGTACCGTACACCGGGGTTACTTTGCGCCACTTTTTCGGGGTTTTCTGATATTCCTCAGGCTGAGCGGCTTCAATCGAGCTGTAATTTTAATATGACCTAACTGATCTATTCACTGTTATCAACCCACTTCAAAATTTTTACTTTTGTGGGTAGGACACCGATTTGAGTTTGGAATCCAACTGAGGTGCAAAGTTGCACCTTGAGTGCAAAGTTACCCCGGTTTACGGTACTTTCTCTTCTTCACAACGTCCTCTTGTATCCTTTCTTCTACAATGTTGACCAAGTTGATTTGCCTGGATATAAACCAATTTCTCAATTCCTACATTATACCGCACGCTGTGGAGGTGTTTTTATCTACGAGAAAGAAGTGTGTTAATCCGTTCTTCAATTTGAAAACCATGAGATGCAGAAATTTGATAAAGATGCTGTGCAAGTGAAGAGAATAAATACGTCACGTGATGAAGTTGGTGACTTTTTGCAATCCAAACTACAATCAATGGTAGAAGGGAATTACTCGTGCCCGTTTACTTCACACCTGGGAATTGTACGCATAAATTGGAACAATTTTTCGCACTTCTTCTATTGGCCTACAGTCTTAAACTTGAGTTGAGGGCAATTCCAATAATTCTATGTTATGATCTCAATGTGAGTACAAACACCACAAAATGTACAATTTTTGTAACTTTCTAGCTATTTCTACAACCCGAAACAATACTGTCATTGATGGTGTTTTCACACGATAAATAAATCATATGGAAACAAGACATTTTATCTCATATTTTTTTCTCGATAAATCGTTATTGAGCATTACTAATGCTACCGATAATAATTCAAATGTTGAAAATTTTGTTCGTTAATGTTCAATGCCAATAAATTTTTCAAAAAATATCTTGTGTCTATTTTATTTATTTCATCATAAATGTATTACACCTCCATCAATGGACATATCCGTGATCCTTTGGCCCCCCCCCAAGGAAAAATTTCTTCAAAACTCTAACTTTGTGGACGGATTTTGAATCCATGCAGTACTAGGTATGTAAAGTAATTTCCGTGGTTCTTCAATGCGGTTTGGGCGGACTCCTTCAGGGACTCCCCACCCTCCCCTGATTGGCTACACAATTTAAAGGGACTTTAAACTCGAATGATCGGAATTGATTTGGATTTTTCTTCTGCGTTTCAATATACATATCAGTTGTGAGAGATTTTGGACAGTTCTGATTTTGGATTGGGAAACCCTCATTTTGGTTTGGAAAGTTTTCAAATTGTTTAGGAATCTTCCTTTAAGGTTTCAATATACATACAATCGGTTGTGAATGATGTTGGGCAGTGATGTAATCTGTGATGTAACCGTCGAGAATTCACTCCAGGGGGATGGAGGAGGTCCAACCCCATATTTCAGCCGGAGAAACCCCGCGGACGGAAGCCGCGTGCCGCGCATACCGCTGCCCCCCGGAGGACAAAGTCGCAGACCTTTCCGGATGTTTCCACCGGCTGATGTTCCAAAGCTCTGGAACGTTACCGAGCTCCGACGAATCGATCCCGCGTTCCAGCTCCTGAGAGAAAGCGGATTATTGTTTCTCGCCTGGGGAAGGGTCTCGGGGGCTGAGGGGAAATTGATCCCTGATTGGGTTCCGGAATCCCCACTGACGAGCCCTTTACAAAGTGGCTGCCTTACAGGTAGCCACAACATATAGCACTTTTACATATAACCTCGGTTAGAATATACCCGACGATCAGCTTCATAAAGGTCGTTAACCAATAACGTTGAAATAACTGTATTAACGGGACTTGAAAATCTTCTTTGAGCTAGAATTCCCATTTCCAACTCCAATACCACTGAAAATCATCCATCACTGTTTTTTTAAATAACTTCATTGAATAAAAATTTTATACAATATAACTTTATTGTA
>JAVIWC010008283.1:0-12090 GCA_031894815.1 Creontiades dilutus
GCGATCTATCAGCGCGATCAAACAATACAACTCTACAGATGTGTCAGACGTAACAACGCGGCATCACGCTTTGTTGCGGCAAAACGATCGTGCCGCGTGTTCGATTTTTCTTCAGTACAAGAATTTTCCTGAGCCGTTCAGCCTTCACATGTGATACAACCATCAACCTTCACGCGTTCGCGCCAACCTGAGTCACACCGGCGTTCGCGCAGCTGTCTGTCGACCGCCCTTGATTTTTCAATGATTATCTTGCTGGTTTCTCTACTTTCCATTGCAGGAAGTACAAAAGAACCAGAATACAATTTTAAAATCACATTTTTCATAAAAAATTCTTTATTGTTTAAAATAACAGCCGTTAATAGTCGTTAATGGCTAAAAATGAACTCTTGCTTCCGAAAAACGCAATTGGCTTCAAAAGGCCTCTTGGAAAATGATTACTTTTGTTCAACTCTTTTCTTTGTTGAAAAACTAGATTATTTATTTCAATTGAACTAGATAAGAAGGTATAGAATTGCTTACACATATCAATCAATACCTTGGTAGACTCGGAAGCAATAAGGTGATGGTGGTAGCTAGGTGGTGGTATAGCTACCAAGATACAGATAAGATGCGAACCTCCAGCGTTCCCCGCAGAGGTCAGTATAGTAGAGGTGTCTAGTTCATGTGATCTATTCAAATTCATTCAAGTTATTCTGTCAACTAATCTGGGTGTTACAAGGTGATGTGCTCTCTCCTCTATGTTTTGCCCTATTCATTGCAGAGACAATTTTTTGCTAGAAAGGGGTCTTCGTGGTTTGAATATAATGGGCAGCCATGATGTTTCATCTATACAGTACGCAGATGACCTGGTTCTTCTAAGTTATAGCAACGCTGAAATGAGAAAGATTCTGGAAGCGCTCGATTTGTACTGCAGAGAGAATTTTTTAAAAATAAATCACAATAAATCTGGCATTGTGGTATTTAGAAAGCATGGACGCCTGCCTGGTAGTTATAGGTTCATGTGTGGCGAGATGGAGATCCCACTTGTTAATTCTTATACCTACCTTGGAGTAAGCTTCTCTAGCTCAGCACTGCCTACGAATCACGTGGAGGATTGTGTGAAGAGAGGAGAGACAGCCACCAGGGCGTTGTTACCTATGTTATAAAAGGCTCGTGGGGGACCCTTCTCATCGTGGCGTAGGGTCGTAGAGTCTTTGGTTCTATCATCTTCTCTATATGCATTTGAGGCTTGGGGCGTTGGGCAGAGCGAGGCACTCGATAAAATCCAGATAAGAGCATATAAGACAATCATGTTCCTCCCCAATAATACCCCTGATTATCTGGTGAGAGAAGAATTAGGAGTGCCCCATCTTGAGGTGAAAATAATGAAGCTGGCCCTAAACTGGTGGACTAAATTATGCACAATGGAAGACACCAGGTACCCCAAGCTCTGCCTCCGTCGTCTTCTCACTATTCATAGGTCAGAGGGCGATACCCGTTATAACTGGGCCACCCAAATGGCAGTAGCATTTGAAAAGTATAATGAGTCAAGAATATGGGAAGAGCAGGACCACCTGAATTTCGACGTTGAAAGTTTTTTGGAGAGGGTGCGGCTGTTCTGGTAGGGCGCGGATGGAGAACATATAGAGAGGTCGACCTTCAGCCCAATCTAAAGGTTGCTGCCCAGCACAGAGGATCCTCCTTTTTATTTGAACTCCGACTTGGGAATCCAAATGAAAAGACTGATCATCCAAGCAAGACTAACCGGAGTATACGCAGCAAAACTTAGTATCACAGGATTCGTTGTGAAATTTAAAGGTGACGAGGAGTGTCCAATGTGTAACACTGGAGAGTTGGACTCGGTGTTTCACTTCTTGGGAGACTGTCCTGTACTCTGTGGTGGAAGATTCTCCTTTTTCCTGAAAAACGCTCTATCCTTCGATGATTTATCCTCTCTACTGTCAACTACAGACCTGTCATCGTGTAAACGAATTTTCTTTTTTCTGGTAAATATAATTAAATCCAGAGTGTTTTTTTTAAATGAGGGATTCCTTCATTAATAGTAAATGGCTTTATGTAACAATAGATGAGAGAAGCTGCATTTATTCTTAATTATTAATTATTATGTACATCTATCTGGTTTCGAGAAAACTTTATTTTATATTTTGGTCCTACTTAGGTTCTGTTCATTTTTTCTTCTTTTTCTTTTAAAATTATTTCTATAAATTACTTTTCATTAAATATCCGTAAAATGAATATGTAAATGTATATGTCAACCTTGTAACGCCGGAAGGCCTATACAATTAAATAATTTCATTTCAAGTTATTCAGTCAACTAATCTGTTGTTAGAGAGTTATGAGTTATAGACTTATGAGTAGCGTAAGCAACAAACACGCTAGTGAATTTTTACGTGCATAATACATATTCAAGAACGTGTTCGCACATTGACGGAATACTCTAGTTGGAATATAAACGTATGATCAGCGAACTATTTTCGATATGTTGGATGTTTCGAAGTGTTTCTTGTGTGTGTTCTTCTAAGGATAATCGTTAAACTCATAGGTAGCATGTTTGCACATTGTGGGAATAGTCTAGTTAGAATATGTTAGAACATATATCTATAATCACGGTACTATTTTCGATATGCTGCCTGTTTCGTGTATGAGTGTGTGTTCAACTAAGGACAATTGTTGAACTCATAGGTAGTGTGTGCCACAATCACACTAGTGAATTTTTAAGTGCACAATTGCACATTAACCGAATAGTCTAGTTAGAATATATACGTATGATCAGGGAACTATTTTCGATATGTTGGCTGTTTCGAAGTGTTATTTGTGATTGTTCAACTAAGGATAATCGTTAAAACCCATGGGTAGTGTAAGCAACAAACACGCTAGTGAACTGATACGTGCATAATAGGTACACATTTAAGAACGTGATTGCACATTGAGGGAATGGTCTAGACAGAATATATAGGTATAATTGGGGAACTATTTTTGATATGCTGCATGTTCCAAAGTGTTATGAGTGTGTGTTCAACTACGGATAATCGTTCCGTAACTTATAGGTCGTGTAAGCTACAATCACACTCGCGAATTGATACGTGCATAATAAAACTTCAAGAACAGAGATGGTTCGAGAGAAAATAGGAGTACTATGACTAAAGAAAAACCTTTGGTTTTTTTCCACGAATTTGGTCTGAGAAAAGTTTGAAACGGATTTGTATCACGTTATTTATTCCTATTGGTCTTAGCTGGTCCTACAACCTCCCCTAAACCAATTATAATCTATTATCCTTCTATTGATCAATCATTGCATGGGACTTCCTAAACATGCGGCACCTACCTAATCTTGGCCTATGAGATTTCGTATTAGAGATTTTGTAGGAAAATACTTGGTACTTACCGATGTATTCGCATGTTCTCGCCTTCTGAATAGATGGAAGATGAAAACGGAACACTTTTCGCGCGAAAACGGAACAGAGCAGACTACCGGAGACGACCACGCCCGAGCACGGACAGGAGAGAACTGGTCGAGGCTGGCCGCTCTCCGATGAGCTGGCCGGCGGAGGGATACATGGGCGTTGGCCGCGGTTCCCGGAAACTTCGTGTTTTCGATGTTTTAGCCGCCCAAAAAGTTAGAAAACACGAACTTGTCGTCGCAACTTCACATAATACACTTAAAAATAAACGTGAAGACAGAGTACCATGTCCTACTCATCAAAAATATAGGAACTACTTTTCTAATAAGGGGATTCCTTCGAAAAATAGCTTAAAAATAACATTTTTCCTAAATGTGCTGGCCCGTATGAACGATCACCGGTGTTTTTTGACTTGGTAGGCACTCACCAGCGAAATTTTAGTAATTCGTACCGAATTGATAAGAGATTATCTGCTGTGTATCAGCCCGTCGTTGATACCTCTGTCCATATCCACATGCGTCACAAACAGAATTCACCACTTCATTTAACGAACACAACCAAATACTTCAGCAATAAATTACGAGTCAAAACTTCGAAACTGAAACCTGTTGCATCCAAAACAAAACATCTCGCCATTTCATATCGCAGCTGACTGATATCACGGCCGGCGTAGCGGCAGGGCTGCCAACGTTTAGTTCTCTCCCACAAAAAGTAGTAGTGTTAAAAATGTTATAATTTACGTGGATGATTCCTTTAGGTTCAGCTACCAGCCACCACAAGTTCTAATGAACTTATTCGGTTGTTGGATAGAAGAAAATTTTTTCATTTACTTTATTCATCCAGCTGGAACCATATTGCAATTTTATTTTCTCTGTCAATAAATTAATCTTCTAATCCAATTATCTTGCGTTCATGATTTGAATTTCTACTAAGCTTTGGAGTGTGCGCGTTTCACAGGATAGGGCGATTATTGAATTTCAGGAGATATGCATGGAGCACGTAAATCTGTTCTCGACCAAAATACCTATTTGGATTGATCAGTTGATCATATTTATGTACCTCCTGAAATTCAATAATCCATCTATGGTCCTGTGAAACACGCACACTCCAAATTCTTTCAGTGGGGTTTATTATTCAATTTTATTCATTTGATTGCATTCATGATTTGAATTTCTATTAAGCTTTAAGTGTGCGTGTTTTACAGGTGATAGAGCGATTATTGAATTTCAGGAGAATAAGACCCGTAAATCGGTTCTCAACCAAAACACCTATTTGGATTGATCAGTTGATGATATTTGTGTGCTTTCCTCTACATCAGTCTACCTTTGGCTTCGTTTAAATTTGGCTGTTCAAAAATAAAAAGAAAGTGAATAGTTCAATTTATTCTGGTGTGACGTTTGATTTTCAATTGAAATGGACAAAAGCTAAGAAAATGACCCTAAACCCTGTACCTCTAGAATCATATTTCTTTCACAAGAATTAGCGATCCATATTTGTCAGGTGCTGTTTGAGTCAATTTTACAATATGGCATTGTGATATGGAGAAACACTTTCATGTTAATATTGAATAATAATCCCCAGTAATAATATTTACCTATATATTATCAGCGTTTCATACATATCAGAACGCTTCAACCCGTGTATCGGCTATACTCACAAGTATCCACATCGGCTATCACTCCAGTAAACACATGCACTACAACTCGACGCTATCGGCATCACTAGGTTACAAACAAACAATAATAAACGAAAAAACGCAAATGTTGGCACCATAAATCGGACCATACATCGGGAATGGTTTGACCTACGGACGTGGGGAAGGGCTCATTCGATTCCTCATGGTATGTTCTTTAAATAGGAAAATATTTAGGCCGATTCGACTAGTTTTGAGGTTTTCAGGGATTTTACAAAACTTTTACAGCCCTTAAAGGGCACTTTAAATTGAGTGAGGGAGCTGGCTCAAGAATTGGGGCGTCGTTGGACCTAGATGGATTTTTCCTGAAAATTTCAGATCTTTTGCTCCAGCCGATTCGGAGATATCGTGCGTACGGCGGACGGACGGACAATTTTTTATTGCAGATTCGGATTCTACACCCTTTGAAACGTAAACCATGAAATTTTCTGGGGCGGTAAGAATTTTTTTTTCCGGAGCGATTACAATGGTTTATTATTGAATAATAAACCAAAATAATTGGCCTAATTGAATTGCTTTGTGAACAGCCGTGTTTTCGGATTAAAGCAGCTTCGATTTTCGCTTCATTAATGTTGACTGCTAGTTCTCTATTACTATTATATGATTTGAATAGTTCTAAGGCTGTTCCAGTTTTTCAACAATTTTTGCTTCCGATATAGTGTCGAATGCCTTAGCCAAGTCAAGGCACGTTAGAGTTACTTTTTTTGCTTGCATCCAAGTTACAGTAAATTTCATCCGTGACCTTGAATATGGTGACCTTTGTATTGACACCTCTTTAAAACCCACATTGATGTGATCCTACGGTTTTTGACTTTTCCAGGAAGGTCACTAATCGGGATTTGAGACACTTCTCGGAAATAACGTGTATGAAAACTACAACTTCATGTTCCTGAAAGAGGTTCCAGCGGACTTGAATTTTCTACCACACTTGTGAACCTCATTACCAGAAAGAGTTGAGTGAAGTAGGCCGGGCGATGAGTGGGTACTCGACTCGTACAAGTAAATGATAAAATCCAATCTCCTCACCACCCGCCGATGCGCCGAGCCCCCAGTTCCACTCACTACTCCCAATCAGCAGGTCGACTCCAACTACCAACAAACCTAACTAACAACACAACTCTCCAACCCATCTAGAGGAACGGAGTACTGTTCACACCACCACAACCCCATTAGAACGTGCAACTCATTAAAACAGTTCAATTTAAACATTGCCGCGAGGCCTAAAAATCCTCCTCAGTCCCGTAGATTGTTTGAGGCTCGTGTAAGCGCTGATGTATTTTTCATTCACGTCAAAGCCCCAAAATAGGCTTTAGTGGAGCCTCCCAAGCCCATATATTACTCTTCACAGATTTGATTCTTCCGACTAATGACTCGACCGGAGTAAATTAACGGTGTTACTCACGATCGGTTTTTACTTTGGCCCCGGGGCAGAGCCCCGTCTGATTTATAAGTGTGCATTGAGTTAACAACTAATTATGTACGTAATTCCATCAAATTTAATTGAGCTTCCTAAAATAACATTTTTTAAAAGTTCGAGACATGCGTACGATGGAATTTGCCAAAATTATCGTATTACATTTATGCATTGCACGAGTCGAGTTAGTTTGAGCACGTTGTATGCAATATTTTCAACTATCAATAATTGATAAAATTATTTTATATCGGAAAAAAATTGTTCTAAATTATATTTTTTCATTTTATTAAAAGGAAGACATTGTATTTCTATAATTTTGTGCACCTTTATTAATTTTTTAGCGCACATTATTGAAATTTATTATATACGAACTTCAGCATGACCTATTTCATTGTTCATAAAACTTATTTGGGTAATATAGAATTTTCCAGTTCAATTAAACCTTTTTTCAAAAGAATTTAACCTCTTCCAAAATAATTGAACCTTTTCCCAATACAATTAATCTGGTTTGCCATTCAACTACAGCATTCGCAGTTTGAATTAAACCTTTCCAGAATCGAATCAAACTTTTGAGCAAAAGTGTTGATTTGATTTGAGTAAAGTCCACAATTTGAATGAAAAAGAGGGAAAATCTGTTATTTTAGTCGAACGAAATCGAAAATTTCAACAAAATGAATACAGAGTGGCTCCAATACTCTCTGCCGCACTTCCAGATTATATAGAAAATAAACAGCTGAGTAAAAAAATTATTCGATCCATTCACGTGCTTCTCATATCTACTAAAATGGCTTGTTCTAATTGTCAAGATTAAGAACTTGATCTAGTTTTTAAAATATCCATTGGTGCTTAAATAGCATATTCCAGTTGAATTACTCATATAGTGTGATCATACACAAATTGGATGTAGAGTCGTCCCTGAATTCATGCATTACTAGTACTTTTAACCTTATTCGTGATATTGCTAGTAAATCGTTATTCTGACTGAAAGACAACTCAAACAACATCTTTAGAGGATTCATTTCTGCCACGAATGAAATTGAAGCCAACCTGATAAACCAAAAATTATATCGATTTTTCATTGAGGCTTTTCGCCTATGTTGACATTTTTAATCATAATTTTCCATTACTACTAGAGGGTCGGTCTAACTTGAGTAGTAACATTTGACCTCCCATGTTTACTTATTGTTGAAATTATACATTTTGTGTTGACTAAAACAACAGATAATTTGAATATGCGGAAAGTTCAATTCAATTTATGTTAATTTTAATTCAATTAGCGAGAGGTTCAATTCACGAATTCAATTCGCGAATGGTTCGATTCAAAATGCGAATACTATAATTGCAATTCCTTATTTTTCCGTCAGAGAAATCAGCACAATTGTATTGGGAAAAGGTTTTATGGTTTCGGAAAAAGTTTAATTCCTTTGGAAAAAGAGTGCTATTCAATAGGAAAACCCTATATAAATTTTGCTGTTTTCGTCGTTTTTTGTGATTTTTTTGGGTACAATTTTTGAAATGTTACCATTTATTGTGTTCAAGAAGTGTTGTCTAACAAACTCATCTTTCCATTTAGAATGCTTGATTTTTCGGTGCAAGAACGAAGATTTTATCTCAATCCTATCAAGAGTTATCGTCTGAATGAGACAAACACACACACTCACACACCAAAACTAATTTCGATTAAGACATTTTTCTAAAAATTTCATTTTGAGATTTTCAGAACCATTGCAATAGCTTCATTTTCTAAGCTAATTTTCGCTGAAATTCAAAATCGGTCAATTAAGACAAGAGCATGGCCCTAGAAAATTGAACCGTTCTTCCATTTTTAAGTAGTTACACAACTTGAGGAACCAAACTTTTGATTTATCCAGCAACGATACAATTGGAAAAAAATTATTGCGATGTTTGAAAGTGATTGGTTCATATTAATCATCAATAACCGCACTCCCTTACTACCAGTAATAACGATTTTAAGAACATTTGAGGGCCTTCAAGGATTGATTCATAAACCAAATAAAAGAACATTTCTTAATTGGCTAAATAGATCCGTCATTTTGTACCTAAGAATTCATCAACACTTCGAACTCTGAACTGTTTGTGCGGAGTCGTACATAATTTCACCAAGGTGGAAATAGGTTCAGCTTTGAGCGCCCGATCTTGGACGTTTACAGGGATGAACTCGGATCAATTATTGTTTTTCATCTTTTCTTCTTCACTCACTGCGCTACTGGGCGTGTTCTGGGCAATTATAGATATTATATTAGACATTATCTAAACTCAGTGCAAACCTTGTGATTCCCTTCCCAGATGCCATTTAAAGAGTCCCATTTACATTTCAGCAAGGTAGATCGAGTAGAAACGTAACAAGCTATGCGGGGGATCAGCTGATCGCAGAGTCTCCATGTCTCGTAAATTACCTCTAGATGTCCTTAAGGGAGTTTGACGACTTCGTCAAAATATAACACCGTGAACACTAACCTTTACTAGAACCTTTGTACAAAACAAAAGTTGATACCAAAGTACCTACAATGGTGAAATACATTGTTTAGGGCCGAATGGAATCCCCGAATAGAACAACTGAAATTTAACGAAGTAAAATAAAACACCTACCTACGAGTACAAGAATTTATTTATTGATACCTGTGTTTCTTCAAGAATTGATCGGTTTCTCGGGACCCACCACAACGAGAGATGTGATCAGAACTTAGAATACTATCGCATACGGCTTACGTCCAGGTGGATCCGGAGTAGGAAGCAAACTTTATACGCATTAGCAGACTTACTTTAACACATTAGCACTTTACTTTAGCACATTTATTACAGTTATGACTTGATTTTCTCTCTATCTTTCTCACTATTGCTATTCTTCCTTCGCCCTTATACCGCCCGAGGGAACGGAAGTGGTGATCGCTAGTTACGAGACACCCACTGAACTAGTGAAATGAACTACTGCCTCGAACTTATTACCTTCGAAGGTCACCCAAGGTGTAACGGTTCCGTACACATTAATTCAAAGGACAGTTTTTTTATGGGCAACTCTATCCTAGCAATCATTAGTTCAACGAATAGGCTCTGCGTACACATATTGGTAAGTATAATAAATTACAGTCCGATTTTCATAAGTTCAAATTTATAAACATTTATAAATGTATTAATAAAACTAGACTAAATGTTTAATCGAACCAATAACCGAGAAAATCGGTTGTGAACTCGAGTAGGTTTGGCCGCGCTTGAATGGATCAGCCATTACCCCCATAATCCCCCTTCTTGAATCAAAGTTGAGAAAATCTGAGATTTATTTCACAACAGACGATTTTTATACGAAAATTCGGATCTAACTTCAAGAAAAAAATTATTGGTGATGTCGATTTACCACTATCGCCCGGGTCGTTGTCATATCATTTGACCACTTGATGTCTCCGGAGTTTACATTCGTTTTTCGCATGCGTTTTCAGCCCCCCCCCCCCCCCCACATATTTGACACTACACTTTTTCACGGATGAATACGATAGTAACAATATAATGAACCTAAATGAAACCTTAAAGTCAGAAAATGTCCCCAAGTTGTGAACGTTCTAAGTAAGTCGTGTTTTGAAAATGAAAACTCTAAATTGATTAAATTTCAGTGATACAAAATTCACTATTTTATAAAGAAATCTCTGTGTTTTTTTTTTTTCTCATCTCTACTAGTTTTGTGTTAATTGGAAAAAAACAAGTTTGTTCCCATGAATTTGGGGAACAAAGTCATCGCGAGTGTAGGTACCAGCTGTACTGGCAACACCGTTATTCGGAAACGGCGGGAAAGATCCCCGAGACGTTATTCATGATTCAATAAAATTCATTCAAAATTCAACAGGGTTTCGCAAATGTACTAAATAGGCAATTGTACTATTTTTCATAAATGAGTTGTATTTTTAATAAAAAGTCGGTCGTTGTTTTGTTATTTGACTTGCACCTGTCACGAGTATTACTACGGATAGTTTTTGGTACTTTAAACAAGTTCAAATCAATTAGCGAGACAGGCGATATCATTTTGAATCCAGTTTAGGACCAAAAAGACTTTTTGGGTGGTTTCTGAGCTTGATGACAAATACAATTTAGCGATTTGCTCCCTGCAGCCTATCCGTTGCCAGTAATACTCACGACAAAACTCCTTTTAGATTAAAATTTCCAAAATTAAAAAAAAAAAAAAAAACTGACAACCGGCACTCACGTTTTTTGACTTGAATATCTATACCGATTTTCCGCATCAAATTTTGTATTTATTTTGTTGTTTTTTAACCCATCTTACAAGGTCGAAGAAAGCCAAAAGGTCGAATAATATGAGAATGACACACCCCTCCATTTACACCATCCATGATTAAATTTGATTGTGCTGAAATATGTCCCGAAAATGGACCTCATTTCTTAATTGAACAAGTAAAGATACACGAAAATAAGCAGTGTAAGTACTGGAATGTGAGCAGCGCTTGAATGGATTCTATATCATCTCCCCTATTACCGCACTTGACAGAAAATTCAAAATTCGCGAAGTTTGTTGCCCCTCTAAACTTCAATTGGAGTTGAAAAACATGTTTTTTTCTTAAAATAGTCCATCAAAACAAATTTTAAGGCAAAAACCTTGCAATTGAATACCAGATGCCATTTAACAAGCCACATTTAGGGGAAAAGTACCTAAATAGGGGATAGCTCCTAGTCTGGAATAACAGCGTTTTTTCCTAATAATATTATGTCTGTTATCTGGTGTCTAATGAGGGAAATAAATTCATTTTGGAGCTTTGGAGGGATAGATAAGGGTTATCACCACCATAGGTCATGTTTTGATGGTATCAGTGCAGTGTTATCAAAAAGATGTTATTACAGTCACTCAAGAGTCACCCCTTTCTAACTCTTTGATGTTCTGAGGTAAGCATTCTTTTAATTTGGGAATTGACCATTCAAAAGAATTAGTAATTCTTATTACACTAATTCTAAGAATAGTATCCATGGTATTAGATTTTTTCTTATATCAACTGCAAGATGCTCATGATGAAAAGTTTGTTTGGTATCTGCTTTCCCTAATTAGGGATCCTGAAGGGGTTCTCAATTAGGAATATCCCACATTTGGTTACTCCAGAAATTTACAGTTTTTCCATTAGGAAATTCAAAGTAATTCCAAATGCGATACTAAAACATTGAGTTAAGGATCTGGTATCAACATCATCCCGTTTGGCTCATCACCATCTTCCCGTTACCGATTCTGTATGGTTGTCTCAAAAGTTGCCGCCCCTGAACCCCCGACCATTTTCTTTAGTTACTTCAAAACTCAGTCAATAACTCTTGTTGATAACGACCTAAAAGTGATTCAAAAGAAATGGGGAGTAGGCATCAGGTGTTCTCAAGCTAACTGCGAGCGGCCGACGCATCAAGTTAGCACATCACATGCCTTTTCATTAAGAAAAGCGGTTTTTTCTCCTTATACCTCCGTTCACTGCCGTTGACAGAGTTCCTGGGAGCTCGTAAAAATTCCATTTGACCAACCCGGTGGGGCGAAGTGAAGAGTGCAAGGGGTGACACGAAGGAAGATTAAGCAATAAAATTCT
>JAVIWC010008284.1:0-12238 GCA_031894815.1 Creontiades dilutus
AGGAGCCCACCAGAAGGTTAGTTGAAGGAGGGGGGGGGAGGGGAACGGCGGGTCGGTCGCTAAGAACTGGATTGTACTCCTGTTAATCATTTAAATGATGAAATCCATTTATCCTAAGCTTTTTTTGAAATTACAACACCAAAATTTATGAATTTTGGCTCAAAAATCCAACATTAAGCAGGGATGTCCCAGTAATATTAGCACCTTGCTCAATCAACTCTACGGGGCTATAGAGATTAAAAAGGGATTTTTATAGAGAGTTGAGGGGCTAGAATTCCTTTATTTAAAAGTAGACTGGCAGTTCCCAGCCAGCTTTTCCAGAATCACGAATTTCCATGGAATAAAGAAAAAATTAACAAAGCTAACAAAAAAACCGCAAGAAAAAGAGAACTTGAAAACCCACTAGTACTGTACTAACAAAAAACCACTCCCTGTGAAAGTTCACTCCCTTTTGGCTTTACTTTCCAAAGTCTTGACCTATTCCTAACACCGAATCAAACACTAATAACCTTCTTTGTTAACAAATTTATTAAAAAGTGGTACTTACTATCTAAAAAAGCAAATAGAAACGGAGTATGAGTTTACTTTAACGTTACGTTAGTTTAAATTTTTATCTAGGTAATTTTTTGAGTTCTACGAATTTTTATAATTTTAAAACCTAGGAAGCATTATGTCCGGTTACACAGTCCAGTTGTTGGTCGTCAACAGAACTTAATAATTGAAAACACTAAAGAACCAAAATCGCTCCAAAGTCAGGTCTCAGGTCAACCCCCAACATAATGCCGCATCAGCGCATATTTCCTGTTAATTCAATACCCATACTTTTTAATAAATACCTCTAGGTCGGAATTACCACATTTTCTGGGCTATCTCTGAATGATCATATTTACTGGCGTGTCTCTGTAAACCTTAAAATGTATTTGGAGTAAATACCTTTTAATGTGTTCAGGGCGGAATCCATAGTGAACCCTACCTGAGAAAGTAAATAATTGTGGCTAAGGAAATGCTTAAGGAAGTCTAGACCTACCTTTTTTTTCAGGAACCTTTTGAGCATTCCCTCATCGGTGATATGAATGGCGCAAGTAGCCACCACGCCTCAATGCTTCACTTAAGCATTTCCTTTCGACTAAGTAAGGACTAAAATTCCGCCCTTAATACCATTATCATGCTTTAGATAGTCACCTTCAAGACGGAATTCTCACATTTACAGGTCTTTCTGGGAATTATCAAATTTCCTGCCTGTCTCTAAAAACCATACAATTTATACGGGTAGGTATTTAAGAAGCCCATGGTGTTGAGGATAATCATCTTAAATCAAGTTGGAATATCTCCAACCAGGTTCTAGGTATATATAGATATATCTGTTGCTGGCTAATTTCGACAATGTTGCAGGCGACTTGATTATTTTATAAAATTGTATAAATATGTAAATGATGCTACATATCGCAGGATTATCATATCTTGTGACCTATCGCGAAATTATCGCATCTTCTGGCCTATACTCAAATTATAAAATTTACAACGGTAGTTAATAACCTTTACGTGCTGTGATCACCTTCAATCTCAGAGATCACATTTACTATTCTCTGTCAACAAACCATATAATTTGAGATATAGTCACCTAGAAGTAGGAATTATCACATGTACAGGTCTATCTCAGAATTATCATATTTGCTGACCTATCTCGACAAACTGAGGAATATATATGGTAGTTTATACACTTATTATGATATAGGTGGTCACCTCCAAGTCTGAATTATCACATTTGCTGGCCAGATCGATGGATTTGTCCCATAGAGTGCCCTGGGGTACGTGATACCCCAAGTCGAGCATCCAATGTTGCAACATTGTGATAAACGTCGCCAGAGCGTTGCCCCCATTGAGAGTCGAAGCTACGGCGAGGAACTTACCTGTGAACACGGAAACTGATTTCATCTGATTGGTAATTTTTAGGGCAGGTGACAACTCACACCCGCTGGCTCATTTTTGACGAGGGACAGGAGAAAGTGTGGTCGGGGCTGTTGCGACTGTCCAAAACTGATGGGATTGAGAGCAAAATCGGTAGTCATAAGGTTTGTTTTGACAAGAGGGTCACAACCAGTTCAGAACCGAACACGCCCCTTTTTGGCTGTTTTGACACGCCAGAACTAGTTCTGGAAAATCTTGATTGGTTCGCTGTTCGGACAAGGAGTCCAGAACCACTTAGAACTAGTTCAAGTGGTTCGAAGATTTTTACCAGAACTTTTAGTCCGAGACATGCGCAGTAGTTTTATCGCGTTATCAACGGTTATCATCTATTCCCGCCCAAATACGGCCTACCTACACCGTTGAGGATGACAAAGACAAACTTTGTTTCAAGTATAAATTCCGAAGTTTACAACAATGTCTAGTCCGTCATCAAGTTCGAGTGAGTGTTATAGTTGCTGTTGCCTCTTTTTTTGGTCTCGATGTCTGACGGAACCATGCATGAAGGGTACGTTCAGGTTTTTGGTTCTGAACTAGTTCGGAAAGCGTTAGGACAAGTAGAACGAATACCGAAAGTTCTCAGTGGTTCTATCCCTACCCCTGTAGGTTCTGGTTCTATCCCAAAACGGTTCGGAACCTCTTGTTAAAATAAACCTATAACTGTCACCAGGGCGGCTGCGGCTAAACCAATAAACCACAAAGATGGAAAAATCCGTCCTTCGAAGCGAGTGAAGCAAAACAGCCCTCACCCTATTTGAACTAATTGGACTAATCAGATGGATATGAGCACTTGCTCCAAGGTTATCCAATACAGTAGGATACGAGGTGGGCTTTTGGAGCATTTCAAGTTTGCACTGATATGTGACTGACCAATCAGCGAGATCGAAAAAGTCAAAACCGGAGCACAGTCAATTCTTCACTCCCCGCCTCCCCGTGTCTTATCATTTCGTCATCAGTGAGTTAAAACCGCTCACTGTATCAGTTTTCGAAGATATTTATTCGAGCACTGTTTAAATGACCAGGGGTACCTACTGTGTTATTCAGGAGTTTTGCGGTAAATTTATTTACCTCGATTAAATACCTTACTTACTTTAACTAAAGTTCTATCTTACTTGAATAACTTAAATTAGTGTCAGCATCTTTATTATTTTTGTTTCCATCGATTTAAATGTGAGTGGATGGGTATTCATTCAAAAACTGGAGTGGTCTCCTTCGATCCAGGGAACTAACTACACTCTGAATCAAACAAAAACAAGTGGAGTGGCACATAGCTTCCTCGTATCCATAACATGATTGTATAGATCATTGAAAATTATTATTGACTAAAGTCAACTCGTTCAATGATGGTTCAAAATGGTTCGATCCAAGCTCGAGGCTAAAACTTTATTTTCTCTTTATTACTCACGAGGACCATCTTTACATCAGTCCGAACAATCCCTGAAAATTTCATCGAAATCAGTCAAGAACTCCCGGAGTTATGCGCGTAACAAGGATTTCGTTTGTGCATGCACAGAGGCTACTATTGATCCGGGGGTCTTGAAACTCATAGGGGACCATCTACACCCCAACCCGCACGATCCCTGAAAATTTCATCAAAATCGGACTATAACTTCGTATAGTTTTGCCCGTAACAAGGATTTGCTGACAGACACACACAGACAGACACGGAACCAACATTTTTCAGAAAGGTCTAAAACGCAAAATGCGAGTGGAATTTTTGATTTTGGAGACAAACAAATTTTCACATTCCGAAAGTGAAAACAATGCTTCCGCTACCTTGGTAGACTCGGAAGCAAAAACTCTAGACATTTTTTGAGGTTAGGATGCGTAATAACTTTACAGTTGAATCACATCCCAGATAGATGTAGCAGTTTTCAGCCAAATTTTTATAAACTTTGGTCAAGCAGTTTCAGAAAAAAACTTTAGTGGACAGATAGATTTTTTAATTATTTATTTATTTTATTTTTTCAATTTAATTTTTGAAATCTTTCTATCTTGAAACGTAAACAAACAACACACTAGGGGGGTGGAGGGGCTAAACGTTTTATTTGGGTTGATTATAAATTGTTATCATTTAAAATAATAAACTGATATATATCGATCTCTCCATCTATCTAATGATTCAGTATGTTCAACAAGGGTCACCTCCCACTTGGACAAGGGCTAACTGAACTCGAGATCAGTTTACGAATTCATTCCAACTACATTTACGGCCTCCAAGTTCAATTACCTTCAAAATATGGCCATAACTCGACGATCGCATTGTGGTCGCAACTGATGTTGGGTTCAGTCGAAGGGAGAACAAACGCCATCTGCGCCGAGGTAGAAATGTTCAACACTGCGTCATCCGAATGATGCAGGACCGAGAGAACTGAACACTGAAGGTCCCCCAGAGCTGCCATCACTGGCACGCCAGAAGGGACACCTATTTGAACAAACACAAATCGGTTAATGATTGATTGCTGAAAATCATTACACAAAGGTTTATTGTTTCTCTATTAAGGCCGGTTCACACGCTCATGCCGTTTGCACAAACCTGCTTGTGCAAGCTAGTTTGCACAGTTATGTCGTTCCAAGTGGCTTGAGTAAAATCTGTCTCGGACAGAAAATTGGCGTGAGGTTGGAGCAAAGTTTGAGTGTGTAAACGTGGTTCAAGCCAACCCACCCATCTCGCGCATTTGCATTGCCCTTGCAGCGCTATTCCCCTCTTCTGGAGGGAATCTATGTACACCATGTGATGTCATCTGATGTAGGTACTACGACGTTGTGATGGATATGGTTAGTTGGCCCCTTCCCGATTTTAGAATCTGCCACCTTGGGAGATGAGTCAGACGCCTGCAAGCGTCTGAATCATCTTCTGAGCATGGCGGAGCATTACTTGATGCATCCACCTGCTCGGAAGGGGCAACTATACCATTCCATCACCTCAAATGGTAGCAGAGCGTGTTTCACCTCACAACGTATATTTTGTCATGTGTTGTTGTTCAGGAACAGTAGGACTATTCTTCCTGTCGCCAAAACCTCAGCGTTGCGGACAGCTTTTCATGGGAGGTGATGGCTCGTCTCCGTGTCAGTTTTTACAATCGTAGGGGAGATCATGCTGAGAAGCTCCTTAAGGCTGGACCCCCACATGCCTGAGTCGAGCCCGCACCGTACAACGTCCGAGTGACGGACGACACACGGATAGGAAGTAATCATGGGGAACCTTTCGAGGAAGTCCCCACTCTTCCGCACGAGCCCTCCGACACGAGCCCGCACCGTCTCAAACTACTTTTGTTTAGTTTTGCGCGGACGTGCCTTGGATAGCAATAGACCTGGAAAAGGTTGGCAATTTTCCAGTGTTGTATGATCAGTCCACTGAAAAATATCGTAATTTGGAGTACAAGGAAAGAGTATGGACAATTATTTCAGCTCTGGTTTGTTGAAGGTGTAAGTTGATATTGTGAAATATTCATAGAACTTCACCGCATCGCATATTAGATGAGGCAGCAACGAAACAAATTCCCCTTCCGTGCTTGTTTTTATCCAAGCAGCGTGGACCCACATTTTTCTCCGGCGATAATTTCGCCTAAAATTTAAGTCCTCTTCTTCCAGCGCTAAGGCTACCATCTTTATCTCACTGTTTTTAAAATTCGCCAACATTACGACTTGAGCTTCAAACCGTGACTGACGGCACTCGGTCCTGACTTGGAAATGTGAGGCCACCCTACTCCGTAACGTACACACGGCCGTGTCGCAGGTCTGGCTGGGGCATTTGGGGTCAAGCCTTTATACGTCGTCTCGTCCATACGTAAGTAGTTGCGGAAATCATTCGGTCCCCCCTTCAACTCAATTATTAACTTCGTATGTGAAAGGAGGTCCCTCTTCAGTAACCAATCCTTGGTGCATTTCCGCCGTTAAGCCCTTTTAATTTCCAATGTCTTTCTCACAAAACAAGCTGCAGTCGCACATAGGATAAGCTCCTCCTCATCCATTTTTTATTAAAAAAAAACAATAGAAACCACAATTAATCCACAATGATAGCAAATTTGAGAACGATCCCACCAAACGGCTTACACAAGGTCAACTGAACGTGTGGACGCTAGTTTCCGCAAACTGGCTTGCACAAGTGGCATGAGCGTGTGAACCTTTAGATAGCCCTGAATCACTAGACTACCACAACTGGACTGTATCACCAGGAACAACACTTCCTAAGTACCTACACTTGGAACATACAAGAAAATCCAGCTGAAATGGAAGGAGACAAAATGAAACTGCAAGATACAAGAATTCTTCCGCTTATCCTTCTAAACTGAATTGAACCTTAAGAGATAGCGTTATGGATAGAATAATCTCCTTGTATCAACCGTTTCTGTTGCTTTTATTTGGTCTGTCTCCAACTACCCACTAAAGAACTTGAAGAAGGCTACGTTTATGAAGGACCCTCTTGACTGCTTTTTCAAAAGGTGGGCGAACGGATGACCAAACAGCAAACCGAGTGATCTCATTCGATTCGGCAAAATTTCTACCTGAGTCAAACAAAAAAACTACCCAATTACATGGTAATTTCTCTGGGATTTCAATTTCTAGATTAACCCTTAAAACATTATCCCTTACGATCATTGAATGAGAACATGGAAAAAAACACGGGATGGTGGATGGACGGATTTTTTTTATTTTTCTTAATTTGATTTTTGATCTCTTCATATCTTGAAACGTAACCCAACAACTTTTGAGGGAAGTAGTATTATTTCTCTCTACGTCGGTTGCAAATGTTCATTTTCGAAAATACGAACCAAATGAGCAGTGAACAATACACGCATTGATTTGTAAATGCTTGCTGAAAAGAGCAGCGCTCTATTTTGTCATCTACGGGAAAACTAAGAAAAATGTCTTTGACACGAATTTTTTACTACGACAAATTTAAGATTGAGGGTGCTTAACTTGAAGACCATCCTGTATACACTAATTGGAATTAGGGCACAACTGGTTTACAGCCAAAAAATACCATGGTACCATTCCAAGTTTCAGCAAGGAGCCCAGCCTGATGCCCGGATGTGACAACTTCGGGCAGCAATCCCACGGGAAAACCTGCCTCCTCGAGAACCTCCCTGTCCCACTGTTTTTTGCTAACGTTGAAATATCTGGAAAATGAACAAGAAAACATGTTGGACGTGGCACATAGGTTCCTCGTATTGGTAACATGAAGCACACATCAACTGAATGTTTTAAATAGTAGGGAGATGTATAATATAAGCTTGTTGCAAGGGTCCGCTGAAACATGTTCCCTTAGATAGCATTGCCTACAGGTGGGTGAATGAATTATCCCCACCTTAACCCTCAGTGTGTATAGTACATTTCCATGGTCAGGCTGTATGCAGTGTCTGACAGCCACCGACCTCCTGTAATCCTCAATTTGAACTAAGGAAACGACCAGAGCGCTTGTTTATGGCGGAAAAAATATTTGTGAAAGTATTATGCTCATTCTAAATACAAAATGAACATCTCAATCAGTCAAGATACAAAATTTACAACACTACAAATCACATTTCTTTCTCTGGTAATACATCTCTAATTCTGAGTAACTAGAAACGTATGTAATTAAAAACATTTCACTAATATGACGATCCGATTGACTGATTTCAGAATGAATTACGTAAGCGAACAGTATAAAGATGTGTTACTCTTACAGACAAACTGACTTACCCTACCTTACTTACTAATAAACCTTGACAAATTGTACATTAAAAAATCCGTTAATCGTATTTAGTTAGTTATTTTGAAGAAAAAAAGGGACAGCAATAGAGACTAATCAAAACAGCCGAAAAAATCTGAAGCAATCATTCACGATTTTGCTGATAAATCACGCACAATTTTTGCGAACATTCGACGCAGATGGGTTGCTCACGCTTTATGCATTTGTAAGCGGTAACACGATTCTTTTGGTAGGGACAATTGCAACATTTCCTTTTTCCTCCACCTTGTCAACGGGCACTTTCCGGTTGAGAAGGCTGATCTTGTAGATATTCTTGTAGAACTTCGGATATGAGTTTGCGCAAGTCGAACCCCAGGGTTTTTTTTCTGGAGACGATATCTCAAGTGTGGTTTTATAAGAGCAGTAGCAATTTTTTCAATACATTCAAAAAGAGAAAAATGTCATCCAAGAACAGTGTCCAAGAAACACTCACTGGCTGGTGGTAGCTGTGTATGCCGTGTCTATCAGACACTGTATTGTTTGTCAAAAAACTAGCCTAGTTGATCACATGAGGTGCACAGTTGAAGATCACAGTGTACTGGAAAGGAGTGGAGAGAAACTACTGATTACATATATGGCTCAGCTTCATGCAGTGTGGCCAAATCACTGCAGTGAAAATCTGTGCGTGTCTGTCAGACACTGCGTACACACTGAGGGTTAATCGGCACAGAAACCCACATTTTCCATACTTCATCGCCCCAGGGTGAACAGTGAATTATTTATCGCTCACCCAGCTTACCTGATATCCACCCAATCTCTCATCGTGATCTCATGAGGATGAGTACCGAATTTCAGCGTTCAAAGGCGACGCGGAGAGTTGTTATAACACGAATGCTAATACTCAAAAAGCTTGCTCAACGCTCACTAAGGTTCATTTTCCTAAATAATGAACCATAAGCAGTGATTATGTCCGTACTAGTTTCGTAATGTAACATTATCCATTATTTATGTCAAGGCTAAGATAAGTATAATCCATGTTGAAACTGCCTATCGTACTCAATAACCTCAACATTCGTAGTATCACAACCCTGATGAATTCTGAATGACGTACCCCCAGCTTTTGGCGTTCTGTACGGACATGACAGGCTTGTGCATGTTGCAGAGCATCGCCACGGCAAAATCTTGAATCGTCCCTGCGCAGTTGTACTTGAGAAGTTTCTCTGTTCGATTGCGGTGGAACCAAAAAATGGTCGCAGTACCTGAAATTTAATTCGATGCAATGTAATAGGTTTTGTCCGTTAAAGGCTCGCTATTAAACAATAGTAAGTAACAACAAATCTTCAAGGAACTATAAAACTTAGTGGTGCTGTTGGAACGATCGTCAGTGGCCAGCTTTACTGTTCAATCCTTCACTCGTCATTCGGTTTCGAAATTATTCATGAGTTATAAGGCTTGGGTACGACAAAAGAGCATTATTTGAGAACGCTCCTCTCAAACAATCATGAGCAAGCTCAGGTGGAACAGAGTTTGCTAAGCCTGTTCACAAACGTTCTCGAACGTGCAAGCGCGATCCACTCTCCTCTATTAGTAAACCTGGTGGATCTGTTACTCTGTAAGGTAAACCGACGAAACGTCAAAGGGTTTTGTGTTAGTTGTGCGTCCAGTGTAAATGGCATATCGGCAAGACAATGAATGGCAGGTGGTACCTACTTCATTATTCAGCAGTTTTCAAGGTGGGTTCGTGTTGGGATCTTTATCATTTTGAGTTGATTCCGTTTTTTATAATTAGACATAGACAAGTTGAAATTCGTATTTGGCTAAGAAAAGCATTTCTTCTGTCCTCACAGTGATCCCTCTGCACCCCTTTGGGTTTCAGGGGAGGAGGCGCCACTTGTTGAGACTAAACCTGTAGTCCGATGGAGCTATGAATACCTCAAATTCGGATTCAGGAACCTTGAAAACACATGATAAGCCTAGTAAGATGGCCCCCCCCCCCCGCGCCAGGTCAGAAACGTTTTTGGGTTGAGCTGTTAGAGAGTTTAACTCTAGGGGAGCCCCGTGAAAAATTTCGATGAAATTTTCACAGTGGGACGTCAGTTTTGCCGAAATGACCTATGGATACAGGATAGCCTCTGCGCATTCAAACGTATCCCTGTGGCCAACAGGTCCCCGCCAAATACATAACCTTTCGAATCTATAACCAAATAGTTCTTCCAAACAAACAATAACGAATGCACTGCTAACTGCGCGTCATTTGTCGACTATCAATTCTATTCTATTCAATTTTCGTCATTACGTGTTGAATTAAATGTCGAAAATAGACGAAAGGGCAGTAATGGACATGCGGACAGAAGGGCTCCAAGTCACAGATTCTGTTGGGATACGGAAAACGTCTAAGCAGAATGCATAACGCTATTGCCCCTGGAAGTTTACAACCATTCTCTGGGATAAATACTTCGTTCGGAATCTATATAGGAAGAAATGAATGAATTAGAAGATAGATATTTCCATTAGATTAAGGGAGTGCGTAAAGTTGATTGATCAAATTCATGCATTCCTGATACTCTTCTCTTCCTTAATGGAAGAACTTCAGGTAAAATCATACACGGCTGAACAGTCCTGAAGGAACCTCACTTGTAACGCAACACCCTCATTTGACAATTGCAAGAGATCAAAACGTATGAGAGCTCGTGGTATTGGCATACTTCTCTCACCAAGTGGGACCAAATACGAGTATGCTTCAATAGCACGATCTACTTCATTACACTCCACAGCACCATCACTGTGAAGTGCTATAATATTTTCAATGGTTTACATTTCGTATTTTTGGTCGATAGTTGAAGTTAAGTAGATTAAACTAAAACTCGCTCGAAGCTCCAAAACTGAATTGGCGTCACTTTAGTACGTGACTATCAAACCTCAACGCCACTTCCACCAGTAGTGCCTCCTTTTGCTCGCTTTAGCTACTGGAGGTGTGTAAACCCAGGTCAACTGAGGGAGTAGACACCCTGCAGGTCACTCAGTCCAAAGACAGTCGAGTGGGAGACGTTCTAAGCAGTTGAATCCGTGATTGAATGCAACCTGCAGTTTGCTCCGTAATTCACTTTGTGAATGAACGGGACCTCAATTATCTTCGTGTACAGTCAGGGTTCGGTAGATGACAGACTTCATCTGATACTCCTCTTACATCAGTAACTTTGAGTAAAACAATCGACAGTCCTGAAGCGGGTCAAATTTCTCGAGTCCTCATGTATTTGACAAAGATTCAAAACTGTAAAGGAACGGCGACCTGACAGGTTGTTAGGTGGGAAGAGTGAAGTAGCTTGAGCAACTACCTCCAGCAATCAGGCTTTGCGATCTCAAGTCTCTTTCGATTTTTGGCGATAGTTGAAATTAACTTGCCAAGAAAACTCCGAATTGGCGTCAAATTTTGGCGTCACTTTAGCGGTTGACGTGACTATAAACCTCAACGCCACTACAGGTTCCACCTCCAAGAACGGTAGTGCCTCCTTTTGCTCGCCCTAGCTACCATTCACGGGCCCCACTGAGTTCTCGTCACCTGTGGGCTGCTATAACTCTCTATTATAAGTGACGGGCTACAGCATGGAACCTGTTTACACTGGTTTCTTACCATAACCTGATGCCAACAAGGAGCCAGAACTGGGGCGCGGTAGACTGGCAAGGAATTCGGGATCGCAGCGAGAATCCTGCCAAGTGTATAGGGAACTGACGGAGTTGGCAGTGACGTCATACCTGGACGACTCGTCAGTCTTCACCCAGGGAGCGTCATCGTCATATTCCCAAAACATGACGCCGTGCATTTGACCGCATATCCCTGCAATGAAAAATAAATAAAGTCAAAATAATGCAGCATGACTGTATGGGCGAATTTTCCAAAATTATCGTATTAAATCTAGGTACGTTACGTCATAGAAATTTGAGCGCTTTAGTGTGGCAGAACTATCAATGTTAATGCGAAATAACTTGTTTCAAATAATATTCTTCTATCCATTTTTTATTCTTAGCATTTATATCAATTTTATGCACATTTTAATGAAATTTAAGGAAAATTTTCAGCTTAAATTTGACCTTCACTTTTCAAATGACCTTTCTCATAGTTCATACAATTTTTTTTAGTAATATTCAGCTAAAAAATTAAATGTAACCATTTTTGGGCGTTATTTTGTGAGTTTTTTGCCTTTAATTTTGATCAATTTATGTGCTCAAAGATTGCTATCCAACGCATCTTTTCGTTTAGAATGCTTCATGTTTTTGACCCCAGACCGAAGTTTTATCTCAATCTTCTCGAGAGTAGTCGTCTGGAATGACTGGATGTTTATTTATATAAACGTTAATATCCAGAAATCATTTCAGAATGCTGATTTCAAACGACGAAATCATTTAGATGACAGTTCCTATGAGAATTCGCGAAAAGGTAACAGGACAAAGTCATATTGTAAATAAAGATGAAAAGTCAACTACTGGGATCAAGTGAATTACTGGTGTCTTCGCTATGATGACGGAAAAAGGGGACAAGTACACCCAAAATAAGGAAACCGTCCAAAACGACATACTCACCAATAGAAGTGACTCGTTTGT
>JAVIWC010008285.1:0-12156 GCA_031894815.1 Creontiades dilutus
AATATTTTAATCATAATAATTCATCATCACATAAGACACTTAGTCATAAAAATCTCAGACACATTCGTCGTCTGGGTCGTGTTAATAATATTATCTGTGCTATTGCACCACCAACCGAACTGGTTTTTTTTTTTTTGGCCCATCTTCATCACGAAGTTCTTCGGGTTTATTTGATTTTGGTCAAGGAGAACCCTCAATTCCCGAATTTTTCGCTGCGTTTCTTTTGAGGCTGGGGACAGTGGTCTGGGAACCAGCTCGCTTCGAAGAACTTGATGAAGAAGAAGAATTTGAATTTGTTGTCGACTATGATCGGTGTGCCGAGACGAGTTGCAGTTAATCCTTTCCAGGACAATAGATCGTGCCGAAACGAAGTACGCCCGACTTGATGCTGACCCACTAGTCGCTGGGTTTCCCATTGTTGTAGGTTCACAAACAACATTCCATTGAGGAGGACTGTTTACGGGCGGGTTGCGGGTGTCTATACTTTCAAACTTCCTGATTCACACCCCAGTCAATCAGCCGAGACCACGAGGCGATCTCGTGAATGTAGGTGAAGTTAGGTTTAGGCTCCTGTTTTGTTTTTCTCGTCTAATCGGGTTCCCCCCGAGGGGCAACGGAAGCTAGTGAGGTCGGTTTCGAGGACGGCGAAAATGTCTTCGCAATCGGTTCTCGTGGGTGCTTCTCCGTATAACAGTGACTGACGTGAACTCGCTGCAAAACGATTTTGATGAGATTTGTGATTCTGGAGAAAAAGGTGTTGGAGCGAATCTGTACGAGCAAAAATACTTACGTCAAAAGTAAAAATGGTTTTACACAAACTGTGTTTCGGGTTGATGCAGCAAACAGCCTCTGTCCAAAATCCTGATGACAGCCCTAATTTCAGACAACCTGCAGCGCCCCATGCTGGTTATTCACGAAGGGAAAAAGGGTGCTGATATCGCACATCTTTCGCCGCCACATCGAGTTTTATTAATAACTTAATAAAAAACGCTGCAAATTCTTTCACTGGGGTTTATTATTCAATGGGCTTGCGTTCATGATTTGAATTTATACTAAGCTTTGGAATGTGCGTGTTTCATAAGTGATAGAGCGATTATTGAATTTCAGGAGTTAACCATAGAGCACGTAAATCTGTTCTCAACCAAAATGCCAATTTGGATTGTTCAGTTGATCATATTTGTGTGCCTCCTGAAATTCAATAATCGCTCTATCACTTGTGAAACACGCACACTCCAAAGCTTAGTAGAAATTCAAATCATGAACGCAATCAATTGAATAATAAATCCCAGTGAAAGAATTTGCAGCGTTTTTTATCGTTATCAGAATGCTTCAACCCGAGTATCGGCTACAAAGCCTTTTAGGAGTTCCAATATTGATTTTTGCTGAAAATTTCAAATATTTTGCTCCAGCCGTTTGGGAGAAATCGTGCGTACGACGGACGGACGGAAAATTTTTTATTGCAGATTCGGATTCTACAACCTTTGAAACGTAAACCATGGAATTTTCAGGGGGGGGGTTAGAATTTTTCTTTCAAGAGCGATTACAATAGTTTATTATTGAATAATAAACCAATACGAAAGATGAGAGGGTGATTTCAGAGAAATCTTCAAAATTTATACAGCATTGCCTAAGCTAAAATCCTCATTTGTAGTACTCATTTCAACTTCATTTCACACTTCATATTAAGAGAGGGTCAACGGAGGGGGTTGTTAATTTCTTTTGTATTGGCATGGGAATTTCACGCCACTGTAAAGTATGGATGGGTTATTTGCCAATATGTTTTTTGAAACAGTAGTTTCTTACTTTAGCTAGCTGAGTTGATTTACACGTGGTTTGGTCAAAGGCAGAGCCTGTAGTTGCCCATTCACTGATAGTTTCTAGTTTTGGTTGCCCATAAGTTTCCTCAGATACCTCAGTTCGTTATAGAGAAACGTAGTTAGACCGAAGTTTCAAGTGCAAGGGCCGACTTGGCAGTTTATGATGCGACTAACCCAGATTTATTGTAGTAAGACGTGCGCTGTCATCTTCCACCTTTCTCCGCTCGAATCTCTCTCCCAGGAGGAGGAGGCACCGTTTCGTCTTGTGTCTGGCCACAAACAAGGAGCACAATTGGGGAAACCAAGGCAGGGAACCTTTCTTTGTGCATCACTACAAGTTGTCATAATTGAGAATCAAGATTGTTATATTTGTATCAGAAAAAATAACTCAGACAAGATCGTCGAATTGATCCAAATATTGCTCCCAAGCAAAAGTACAGGTACGGTAACTTTGTTTTCACTTTGCGGAGGTGAAAAAATGTCCTCTCATATTATTCTAGACAAGTTTAAACCCCATTCATCGTTTAAACTGTTAGTTTGAACGGTAGTTGATGCCAAATGAACTAGTTCACGAACTACCGCAGTAACTGAGTACCGCAGTACTGTGAAGTACTACAACTGTTGTGGTTTTGCTAAGAGTTAAGCTCTGCTTCAAGTTGAACGTTCTCAGCGCCCAATGCAACTCAGTTCTTCTGGTTTCTGGGAGTGAACTTGGGTTTCAACTGTGTTTTTGTGCGTCATTCCGCTGTACTTGAATTTAAACTGTGCAAAAATGTCATTCAGACTACAAGCTATTTCAAACGATGAAGATGGATAGAGGTGTATTCAAGTTGGCCACGTGTAATCTGAGAACACTGGATGGAAGATGCATTTTTGCGAGGTTTTGCATGTCCAATTCGATCGTGCGGATGGTTCTACAGCAAATTGAGGGTTATATATGCACTTTAACTACGAACAAATCCGCACAGTGTTCTTTTTATGGGAGAATCCTTCTTGTTCTACTTGGTGGATGAGAGAAGCAGAAACGCACAACCGATCGTGACTGATTCCAACTATTCCCATATTCCTATATCGTTGCAATGGATTCATAACGTTGGCAACTTCACCGAATGCATCCACGTGAAATCTTTGCAACAAACCTAATTCATACGGTTTCCATACCATTTTGACAAAATTTTCAGGGGTTGTGCAGGATGGAATGTAGATGGGCCCCTCATGTTTGTCGTTGCACAGGGTCTAGGAACGAACTACAGATATAAAACCATACACCTGTATGGTATAAAACAGACACGGGCGTCCCTGATTAACGAATACTTTTACGATTACATTTGCGATTACAAAAGTATTTGTAAAAGTAATCGAATAACGAGAGTAATCAAATACTTTTGTATTCGCGCGATGCGATACCTTTTTCGAATACTTTTGGCGATTACAATGGTCCACGCCGTTGATATTTATTTTTGATGTTCGTCGCAGACGGTCTTCTGCCTGAATTTAATTAATAAAAATTGATTTTTATAATAAACCCCGAAAAAAATCTGCATATAACACAAAGTCAGAATCATTCATAGCTCATAAATGAACAATGAAATAGACAATAATTTTATGAAAAATTACGTTTTTAGATTTGTACAAATTAAGATTTGAAATCAAACGATGTTTCCATATTTTAACTTCTTGGTTTTAAATTAGTAGGTACTTTTGGTTCCAATTTCATGTGATCACAAGTAGGTACCGTTATTATTGAATGTTCAATTTGCTGTTATCTCAACCGACTACCTATGGGAAAGGATATTATTGAACGTAGTTCACAACTGGTTTTAGCGAATTTGCAAGAAAAAAAGAAGGTATTCATGAAAAGAAAAGTAATGGAAGAATTAGGAGATGGAACTCTTTTTCGATACTCGTCTAGGCATACCTAGTAGGTTTTCTTTGTGAAATCGACCCAAATGACAACTTGTGAAATTTAACCATTCCAGCCTAATGGAAAAGTGTGGTGCCATAAGGTTACAATTTCAAAGAATTTAGTAGGTATTTCTGCATTTTCCAAATTTTTGGTAAATTGAAAAAACTTTAGGCTCATCAAATATGTGTGATGCAAGTGCTGGTACTTGATAGTAATAGCAGTTCTAGTTATACATAACATTATGAATAATGAATAGGAATCTGAACGGTTTTGTGGAAGTTTCGACGTGAAGAATCACATTTGTAATCGCAAAAGTATTCGTTAATCGATTAACGCCCATCTCTGGTATAAAACCACTCTGAAACCATAACAAATTCCTAATCAAACACTTTTGAAATGCTGCGGATCTTTAAAATTTTGACGAACCCCTTCCCAGCACCTTGGTCTCAACAACAATTTGGAAGTTAATCAGGGAAAATAGTCTGATAATCTCATATCAATTTCAATGGAATCGCATCATCAGCGCATGCATGCACGTGAAATCTTTTTGAAAACCCTAATCCATACAGTTTTCATACGATTTCGACAGCATTCTCTAGGTTTTTCTTCCGGCGGCAGGTGAGGAAATCTTTAAGATCCTTAGGAGGAAATTGGATCTCCTTAGATACCCAAAAGGGACCGCACTTTGGGTTATGTGGGATTCAAACCCACTAAAACCTCACCTTCCATTTCCCACGACGAAACTCAGCCTGGAACTGTTTGACAAATTACTTCAGGCATGACAGCAGATTTGACAGCATTCTCAGGGGTTGTGCAGGACAAAATGTAGATTGGCCCCTCATGTGTGGCATTGCACAGAAAAGTCTAGGAACGAGCTGTGGTGTAAAGACGCTCCGCAGCCACAACAAATTTCTAATCAAAAGCTGTGGAAATGCAGTAGGTTTCTAATTTTTGATGAACCCCAGCACCCTTAAACTGCGCAGTCACCTTGGTGGACTAAGAAGGATTACGAAAGATTTCCCTCTCAAATACAAGGCCCTTGCATCTTTGGGTTTTCCTCTTTCAAGCCAAGCGTGTTAATCTTAGAAACAACGAGAAAAACGTGATCCATCCGCGATAATTCTTAAAAAAATAACTACCACGAACTACCACCAAACCTTGCGCGTCATTATCAACGTAGACCAGCAATTTGGAGACCGGTAATTATTTCACGCCACGATTGGAGGGACTATTACAATATTGTTATTACCCTCGTATTAAATAATTTTTCGTTGCACATATCTGACAATATCGTTCCGACCTTGACACTTATTGCAGTCTATGAGTTTCACGAAATTCAATCCACCTTCATGCCATATAAAAGAACTCTCGTAACGGTGTATTATATTCAATTAGGTGCCAATGGAAAGTAAAAAACGCTGCAAATTCTTTCACTGGTTTTATTATTCAATTGGCTTCCGTTCGGAATTTGAATTTCTACTAAGCTTTGGCGTGTGCGCGTTTCACAGGATAGAGCGATTATTGAATTTCAGGAGGCACACAAATATGATCAACTGATCAATCCAAGTAGGTATTTTGGTTGAGAACAGATTTACGTGCTCTATGCATATCTCCTGAAATTAGTCTTATTAGAATTAGTAAACTTATGATTGATAAAATATAATCTTTCATGAAAGTATCAATTTTGTGTTTTTTTGAGTTGTTTGTTCAAAAGTATCAATAGACATCAATAGACCAAATCTGCAATAAACATTTTTCCGTCCGTCCGCCGTACGCCGTACACACGTTTTCTCCCAAATGGCTGGAGCAAAAAATCTGAAATTTTCAGGAAAAGTCCATGTTGGTCCGACAACGCACCAATTCTTTAGCCAGCTCTCTCACTTAATTTAAAGTGCCCTTTAAGGGTTGTCAAAGTTTTGTAAAATCCCTAAAAACCTCAAAAAAATTGAAGGCGGCCTAAATTGGAACTTTTTTGAAGAACTTTCCATGAGGAATCGAATGAGCCCCTCCCCAGGTCCGTAGCTCAAACCATTCTCGATGTATGGTGCCAACATTTGCATCCACATTCACTACATCACTAGGTTACTGCGATCAAAACAAGAACAACACCTTTTTTTTGTTTTGTTCGCAGTAACCTAGTGATGTAGTGAATGTGGATACTGGAGTGAACTCCTAAAAAGGTTTATAGCCGATACACGGGTTCGAGCGGAAAGCATATTCCACGGTTTGGATGTACAGATTGTCTACTCGACAGAAGTTTCTGAGAGGTGTGTAGGTCCTCAACTGGAAACTAGATTATGCCTTGGTATTGGTAATACCAAGAAATTAACGGAAGCAGCCCAATGAAGCCCTCAAGCTGCTCTTGCAGAATACTAAATCGATGCAATGCGAGTTTGGAGTATCTTCCTAGCAACCAATACATTTTTCGGAACTTGATGTTTAATTCTTCTTTTTGCTTCCGAGTCTACCAAGGTAACGGAAGCACTGTTTTCACTTTCGGAATGTGAAAATTTTTTTGTCTCCAAAATCAAAAATTCCACTCGCATTTTGCGTTTTAGACCTTTCTGAACAATTTTGGTTCCGTGTCTGTCTGTGTGTCTGTCTGTCAGCAAATCCTTGTTACGGGCAAAATTTCACGAAGTTATAGTCCGATTTTGATGAAATTTTCAGGGATTGTTCGGTTTGATGTGTAAATGGTCCCCTATGAGTTTCAAGACCCCCGGATCAATAGTAGCCCCTGCGCATGCGCACAATCGTGAAATCCTTGCCACAAGCATAACCCCGGGAGTTCTTGGCCGATTCCGATGAAATTTCCAGGGATTGTTCGGTTTGATGTGTAAATGGTCCCCTATAAGTTTCATGACCCCCGGATCAATAGTAGCCTCTGCGCATCCACAAACGTGAAATCCTTGCCGCAAGCATAACTCCGAGAGTTCTTGACTGATTTCGATGAAATTCTCAGGGATTGTTCGGACTGATGTAAAGATGGTCCTCGTGAGTAATAAAGAGATTATCAAGTTTTAGCCTCGAGCTTTTGGTTTATTATTCAATAATAAACCATAGTAATCGCTCTCGAAAAAAAAAAATTCTAACCCCCCCTGAAAATTTCATGGTTTACGTTTCAAAGGGTCTGGAATCCAAATCTGCAATAAAAAATTTTCCGTCCGTCCGCCGTACGCCGTACGCCGTACGCAAGATTTCTCCCAAACGGCTGGACCAAAACATCTGAAATTTTCAGGAAAAATCCATGTTGGTCCGACAACGCCCCAATTCTTTAGCCAGCTTTCTAACTCAAATTGAAGTGCCATTTAAGGGTTGTCAAAGTTTTGTAAAATCCCTAAAAACCTCAAAAAACATCAAGGCGGCCTAAATGTGGACTTGTTTTGTAGAACTTTCCATGAGGAATCGAATGAGCCCCTTCCCAGGTCTGTAGGTCAAACCATTCCCGATTTATGGCATGATTAATGCGGCCAAGATTTGCGTTTTTCGAGTTCTGTTATCGCCTTCTTGATAACTGGCAGTTTCCCATCTGGCCGTTCCAAGCGCCCTCAACTCGAATATGGGAGTGAGCCCATTTCCTTTAATTTGATGTAGGTCTGATATGAAATCAAGAGAGACTTTGGGTAGTATAAAGGGAACTGCAAATATGGAGCGCAGTTTAAATGATATAAGGTAGCAGAAGCAAAACGCTGCAAATTCTTTCACTGGGGTTTTTTAAATCAATTTCATGAATTCTTTCCAGTAGGTAGCACTGCTGCGAGGGAACGTTTGAATGAATGAAATGAATGAAAAAAAAACGCTGCAAATTCTTTCACTGGGGTTTATTATTCAATCGGCTTGCGTTCATGATTTGAAATTCTTCTAAGCTTTGGAGTGTGCGTGTTTCACAGGATAGGGCGATTATTGAATTTCAGGAGATATGCATGGAGCACGTGAATCTGTTCTCGACCAAAATACCTATTTGGATTGATCAGTTGATCATATTTGTGTGCCTCCTGAAATTCAATAATCGCCCTATCCTGTGAAACACGCACACTCCAAAGCTTAGAAGAATTTCAAATTTCTTTCCATCTTAGTTTTGCATCAAGAGTCATCCCAAGATACTTTGCTGTATTGGCAAAAGGAATTTCTCTTCCGTTTGGTATAACTGGTATAGCTTATACCAGTTATACTAAATGGGAATTTCTGTTGCAATCAAGAGAGTAACAATAAAACTCTTCGTTACTGTTTTCTCTTAAAATTGTCCATCCCAGACGAACATTCATTGTGGAACTTTCATCTTCCTGTCGTGTCGACAAATTCCGCGCCTCTTAGACTTTTCTCTGAGACGGGCGCGACATCAACAAGCGAAAGTAATCACCTGATAGTTTTTCGAATTCTTTGAAGCTCCAAGAGAAATGATCGCCGTAAAACTTTTAAAATGGTCTTTAGTCTCGTAATCCCTCTAAATGTATCCCCTTTGCGGAATCTTATGGGGGCCATTTCGTTTAACGTTTAGTGGGAAGTTGATTGAAGGAGGTTTTATGAATTTGAATCAAACAGATAATTCACACGGTTGACAACCGTTAATCGCAGGTGGTTTCGACTTTTGCAATAGCGATAAATTTTCTGTTTTCAAAACCCTCTAAATGCCGAAATGGTTGATTTCTAACCGAATTTAATTCCACCACTGTATTTGATAGCAATAATCATATAATAGTTTTGATTACCATTGTGAAGTCTTTGGAAGCGTTTTATAAAAAAGATTTTCTGCAATACCCATAAACGGTGTATGACAGATTTCCTCCAATATGTACTCTTATCTTCAACTACCAACTATTAGGTAGCAATCCTGTTAGCATTACATCTACACACGATTTGATCTAACCTTATCTTAAAAAGAAACTGGACCTTTTGTACCGGCCCTAGACAATTTACAAGGGAATTTCTCAGAATTTGTATCTTGTAAATTAGTTTCTAAGCATTCACAAACGGACTCTCAATTTTAAAAGCTTTTATTTAACTTGCAGTGTACGTATGTATGTAAGGATGTGGTTATTGAATAATAAACCAAAATTGTTCCGACCGTCCGCCGTACGCCGTACGCACGATTTCTCACAAACGGCTGGCGCAAAATATCTGAAATTTTCAGGAAAAATCAATATTGGTCCGACAACGACCCAATTCTTTAGCCAGCACTCTCACTTAATTTAAAGTGCCCTTTAAGGGTCGTGAAAGTTGTGTAAAATCCCTAAAAACCTCAAAAAAAGTCAAGGCGGCCTAAAATTTGGACTTTTTTCCAAGAACTTTCCACGAGGAATCGAATGAGCACCTCCCCAGTCCGTAGCTCAAACCATTCCGGATGTATGGTCCGATTTATGGTGCCAACATTCGCGTTATTGCTTCCGAGTCTACTAAAGTAGCGGAAGCATTGTTTTCACTTTCGGAATGTGAAAATTTTTTTGTCTCCAAAATCAAAAATTCCACTCGCATTTTGCGTTTTAGACCTTTCTGAACAATTTTGGTTCCGTGTCTGTCTGTGTGTCTGTGTGTCTGTCTGTCTGTCTGTCTGTCTGTCTGTCTGTCTGTCAGCAAATCCTTGTTACGGGCAAAACTACACGAAGTTATTGTCCGATTTTGATGAAATTTTCAGGGATTGTGCGGGTTGGGGTGTAGATGGTCCCCTATAGGTTTCATGACCCCCGGATCAATAGTAGCCTCTGCGCATGCGCAAACGTGAAATCCTTGTTACGCTCATAACTCCAGGAGTTCTTGACCAATTTCGATGAAATTTTCAGGGATTGTTTGGTTTGATGTGTAGATGGTCCCCTATGAGTTTTATGATCTCCGGATTGATAATAGCCTCTGCGCATGCGCAAACGTGAAATCCTTGTTACGCGCATAACTCCGAGAGTTCTCGACCAATTTCGATGAAATTTTCAGGGATTGTGCGGGTTGGGGTGTAGATGGTCCCCTATAGGTTTCATGACCCCCGGATCCACAGTAGCCTCTGCGCATGCGCAAACGTGAAATCCTTGTTACGCGCATACCTCCGGGAGTTCTTGACCAATTTCAATGAAATTTTCAGGGATTGTGCGGGTTAGGGGTCCCCTATAGGTTTCATGACCCCCGGATCAATGGTAACCTCTGCGCATGCGCAAACGTGAAATCTTTGTTACGCGCATAACTGCGGGAGTTCTCGACCAATTTCGATGACATTTTCAGGGATTGTGCGGGTTAGGGGTCCCCTATAGGTTTCATGACCCCCGGATCAATGGTAGCCTCTGCGCATGCGCAAACGTGAAATCTTTGTTACGCGCATAACTCCGGGAGTTCTTGACCGATTTCGATGAAATTTTCAGGGATTGTTCGGACTTATTAGGTATACTTTATAGTTTGTTCAATAGTTGAACATGCCTACCTTTATTTTCTCAAGTTACGCTCCTGCATAACAATAAATTTACCCTAATTCAACATTTACTTCGCCTAATTGAACGAAGTTCTTTAGTCAATAATAATTTTCAGTCATGTTATAGATACGAGGAAGCTATGTGCCACACCCACTTGGCAGAGGTTTTTTGGTTTATTATTGTTTTGGTTTATTATTCAATAATAAACCATAGTAATCGCTCTCGAAAAAAAAATTTCTAACCCCCCTGAAAATTTCATGGTTTACGTTTCAAAGGGTCTGGAATCCAAATCTGCAATAAAAAATTTTCCGTCCGTACGCCGTCCGCCGTACGCAAGATTTCTCCCAAACGGCTGGACCAAAACATCTGAAATTTTCAGGAAAAATCCATGTTGGTCCGACAACGCCCCAATTCTTTAGCCAGCTTTCTAACTCAAATTGAAGTGCCATTTAAGGGTTGTCAAAGTTTTGTAAAATCCCTAAAAACCTCAAAAAACATCAAGGCGGCCTAAATGTGGACTTGTTTTGTAGAACTTTCCATGAGGAATCGAATGAGCCCCTTCCCAGGTCTGTAGGTCAAACCATTCCCGATTTATGGCATGATTAATGCGGCCAAGATTTGCGTTTTTCGAGTTCTGTTATCGCCTTCTTGATAACTGGCAGTTTCCCATCTGGCCGTTCCAAGCGCCCTCAACTCGAATATGGGAGTGAGCCCATTTCCTTTAATTTGATGTAGGTCTGATATGAAATCAAGAGAGACTTTGGGTAGTATAAAGGGAACTGCAAATATGGAGCGCAGTTTAAATGATATAAGGTAGCAGAAGCAAAACGCTGCAAATTCTTTCACTGGGGTTTATTATTCAATCGGCTTGCGTTCATGATTTGAATTTCTACTAACCTTTGGAGTCTGCGTGTTTCACAGGATAGGGCGATTATTGAATTTCAGGAGGCACACAAATATGGTCAGCTGATCAATCCAAATAGGTATTTTGGTCGAGAACAGATTCACGTGCTCCATGTATATCTCCTGAAATTCAATAATCACCCTATCCTGTGAAACACGCAGACTCCAAAGCTTAGTAGAAATTCAAATCATGAACGCAAGCCGATTGAATAATAAACCCCAGTGAAAGAATTTGCAGCGTTTTGTGTTGATATCAGTAACCTAGAGACGTAGTGATGTAGTAATGTGGATACTGGAGTTATACACGGGTTGAAGCATTCTGATATGCATGCGTCTTACGAAATTTAAAGTTTTCAAATAGAATATTTTTCCATTGTAATCGCTCTTGAAAAAACGCTGTAAATTCTTTCACTGGGGTTTATTATTCAATTGGCTTGCGTTCATGATCTGAATTTCTACTAAGCTTTGGAGTGTGCGTGTTTCACAGGTGATAGAGCGATTATTGAATTTCAGGAGGCCCGCAAATATGATCAACTGATCAATCCAAATAGGTATTTTGGTTGAGAGTCGATTTAAGTGCTCTATGCATATCTCCTGAAATTCAATAATCGCTCTATCACCTGTGAAACACGCACACTCCAAACCTTAGTATAAATTCAAATCACAAAACGTTGAATAATAAACCCCAGTGATTTTATTTAGCAAAACATCGTCACTTGGCGAATGGCGGTTTTTTTTAGTATCGTGGTATGTGGATGAAAATTGCGAACTTCGAATAGCGGTAGGTTTTATAGCGATATGAAACCAATGAAGTTGCAAATTCATTTATAGATAGGTATGTGCATTTCAGACAATAAAAATGCTGAGATAGCAAATCTGTTCTTTCGTTAAGATTCAGACATAGGTAAAAAAAGTTCTAGTCACGCACGTTAAATTGACTTGAAATGTGAGTATGTGCGCAGAAAATGTTAATTATCAATTTGATCGAAAAAACTCTTGATTCAATCTCTCCAATTTAAGAAAGTTATTTCAAAGATGCAAATTAATACACAAAGATGAACTATTTCTGTATTAGAAATGGTCTGTTTTGTGTTATTTGGACTGGCGGTTCCACAACGTATTCTAGATGCATTAAAAAGAT
>JAVIWC010008286.1:0-12005 GCA_031894815.1 Creontiades dilutus
CTCTTCACAGTGATGGTGTTTCTTACTGATGTTGACGGAATAGTACGGAAAGTTTGATATTCAATTTATTTTTGATATTTTAATCACTTTAGGTTTATAATTGTTTCACATTATTAGTGCAAATTTTATTGTAATTTACCGGTTATTCTCCAAAATTTAATGAAAATCAGATGATTGACGGTTGATGGGATATTGATGCAAGGAGGAATGAGAGGTTGGTAACATGGATCTGATCCACGGAGCCCACAGAGTGAAGTAGGAGTAAATGGTGCCTACCTACCTAAAGAATACGGGTCGTGTTATAAATACTGCACCCTGAACAAATAGGAAAGCGATTTGAATAATAATTAATTTATGTGAGAAATGTTTTTTTTTTTTTCATATCAGTTACAGTTACTACTAGTAAATAGCTATTTGTTGTTTTATTTATATCAATGATAAACCTTTGTATTCAACCACGAAAAACAAATTGCACTCCCCAGAAAGTTGCAAAAAAAAAAAAAGTCATCTGTCATTTACTGCATGGGCAGCAATTACAGTTGCAATTACTTTGAGTAATTGTCTGACAAATTGAACAGAAGAGCGAAGAAAAGACTCAATTCCTGAAATAAATCTTCTGAAAGGAACAATTAAATAATTTAAATTATTAAACAATTAAATTAAAATTTCAATGACATGTATCTAATTTTATGATCGCTCATGCTCGTGCTCGCTCATGATCTTTGATGATGATCTCTCCTATTCAACATTGAACTTTCCTAATTTGTTCTCATTTTCTATAAACCATTATAATTTACATCTTTGTCATCATTCATATACATGCTCTTGTTAATTACCATATTTCATTGATTTCTTGTCATTTTTGTGATTATATCTTAGTCCGTAAGAATGCTACATACGTTCACCTACATTGAAGACATACATATTGTATTTTCCACATATATATATGCAATTATTCCTTTATTTTTGATATATGTAGGTACTTTGCTACTTGCAACTATATTTCGGTTAATAAACGATAAATCAATCCTTATCCCTACAAAGGACCCAGTCCACGAATACTAGGTATATTAAATATACCTAAATTCTTGAATTTTAGTATTTTCAATTTAAATTTAAATTCTAAATTTCCAACGTTTGAATCAATGGTTTCATTCAGAGGACCAAATCCGGAATTGAGTCTTACATTGGCCACACAAGAAGGTCTCTTTGTCAGCCAAGCGAATTTGTATATTTTAAATTCACAACTCGCTCTTGAATCCAAAGGATTTGCTCCTTCATTCTGTGCTTGGTATTTCAATACGAAAATTTAGCCCTTCCTCTTAGTCTGTAAGAAACTTCTTTTGTACAGAGAAGGTGAACCTAAAATGCTTTTGTAAGTTGGAGGGGCAATCAGATATCCCTATCTAATCTACCAGGCAGTGTGGTGTACAAAGCAGTGGTGGCTCCTGCCCTGAAATTAACACTAATTTCCACGTTTGAGTACATATTCTATATTAAAAAAAATATTACATTTAAATAAGTAGTCTAATAAATAGTTTAGGGGAGACTGGGGTAAATAGGTCCCTGGGGTAAAACGAGCCTCTCCAGTTTTCAAGCCCCTGAAAGACTGGCAGAGCGAGAAACAAGTGAATTTGTTTGAGCGAATGACTCCAGCCGATTATTCAATCATCTGTGATCAATCTTGTGGTTTTGGACCCGTCACCAATCTCACGAAATATTAGTCAGCTTCCCGAAGAATTTCTGCTCCACAAAAAATCACTGTAAGTACAGTTATCGTTGGTATTTTCCTTCTTTTCTTTATTTTACTCCATAGAGAAATTCATCAACTTCGTAAATTTGAAAGAATTTACGAATTTCATGGAACAACTAATGAGCCACATCAGTTTTTTGGAAAAAAAGGCAATTGGGGTAAATAGAGCCGTAGCGCCGGGGTAAATAGGTCCTCTTTTTTGAGGCTAGCTCTATTTACCCCGACTGGTTTCATTTACCCCAACTAACTGTTTATTGCGCAATTACTCGTATCTAGGTACTTCCAGATTATTTTCTCTCGATTTCAGAAGGTTCGAAACTCCAGGGTAGCGACAATTGCCGTGGCTGTGTCCGGATTTCGCAGCACTGGAGTTTATCCATTGAATCCGGGCATCTTCTCTGACGATGACTTCCTTGCAACTGATGTGCTTAGTCGTCGACCAGAACCTCCTCAGGTCGCTGATGTTTCCCCTGATGGTGCATCCCTAAGCCCACAGTCACCTCCTGCCTTGGCAATTGATGAATTCCTTGAGATTCCCACCTCAATGCCTTCAACGTCTACCGGTAGGACTGGAAATAGGAAGCAGCACTCCGAAATTTTCACATCAACTCCGAAGAAAACTGAATTAATGGAAAAACGAAACCAAAAACTGGAGCGGCAGAGGAAGAAAGCTGTAAAAACACCAGTGACCTTGAAAGATGGAAATTCAGAGAAGAAAAAGCGAGGTGTGAAGGGAAATGGTCCAGAAGAAAGAAAAAAAAGGAGAAGCAGCCTCAGAAGAAGATCCATGGTCCATCCCCTAAGCCAAGGAAGAATAAACAGGTGGAAGAGAGTGAGACTGACTGATCTGTTGACAGCGCTGACTTGTGCGATGACAGTGACAAGGAAGACATAGTGTTCAAGTGTTTCATTTGCAGAGAAACAGAGGAGGAGGACGTTGTTTGGCAGTGTGAGGGATGTCTTAGTGTAGCACACCTTACGTGCTCATCTGGACGCCCTTTGAGTGGGCTATGTGATGTATGCACGACATTTCTATGAAAGTATGAATGCATTTTCCTATGAATTCCTTGTTCAATTGTATACCTATTAAATAACGTTTTTTAATCTTTTTTATAAAGCGTTCGTGTTCCAAAAAAATAGCTATCTATGCCTTCATTCTCGAGTATTTAATGATAGAGAATAACTTGGTTGGCAGAACGAAAGATGAGAGGTGAACTGGTCATTCTAATGTGCAAAAAGTTGATCACAGTGGTTTTCAAAGAGGGACCTAATTACCCAAATAGGTATTTTGGTCGAGAACAGATTTACGTGCTCTACGCATATCTCCTGAAATTCAATAATCGCTATATCACCTGTGAAACACGCACACTCCAAAGCTTAGTAGAAATTCAAATCATGAACGCAAGCCAATTGAATGATAAACCCCAGTGAAAGAATTTGCAGCGTTTTTTAAATACTTCTATCTTTTTGCAATGTTTCCCGAATATGGCAATAAATCTGGCTTGTGTAACGTGGGCTTTACAACCGTTTTCGTTATATTTTGGACGCTAACTTGGTCTAGTTGTAAAACTCAATTCAGTTTCTAATTTCTTTATGAAGAGAGCTGAATAGAGGGGCTAACTCCGTTTTTTCAACGGATTACAAACGGTTTGTTATATAAACTTGAGGAAGTTTCTACAATGTATGCAATACTTAACAATATGGTGGTTGGGCCCCACTTCGCTCAAATATCGGGGATCAGGTCAGTGAAAAAGCATCCATAGAAAGGATATCTTCCAACGATCACATTTTCTAGAAAACCGACACAAAAAAAAAGGTATTCATTTTGCTTGTCGATGCGTTAATCAACTTTCTCCTAGGAAGAGATTGAATACGACTACTATTTGATGTCCTGGGAATAGGGAAGCGCTGAATCCACTGGGTCATATCGTGGTATCTGAAACCTAATGAATCAGATCAAACTGCCAATCCGAGCGAATCCGCTCAACAAAAAGGAAACTTGACTATCTGGCGTCTACGAGAGAAATTATCAGATGATGTAAACTGACTAATTCAGGTCAGTGTAAAAACTTCTGCAAAGTGGGATGTGACACGTAGATTCCTCGTAACCATCACATGGCTGTGTAGATAATTAAAATGTTTTAAATACATAATGGAAATTTATTTGTTAAATTTAACTAATACCAGTTATTATAAATACACCGAAACACACAGATTTCCTGCCAATTTCACCAAAATCAGATAAAAATGTAGAAATTACACTTGTAGCAAAGAGTTCACGTTCGCGCAATCGTAGTAGGTCCTACGATCATAGTCCGATCGCACTCGAATTTTCAAGTTAGTCGGGTAAAAACGATGAACATTTGTAGCAGTTCCTGGAACTGCTACGCGAACGCGGACCTATACCTCATCGGCCCCGCCTCCGCGGACGCTCTTCCAAGAGGCGCGTTGTGGGACATGAGTTGATCCCTAGCCGTCTCTAACTGGTAAGTCCCAGTTCCATTATTTGCGGTTCCTTAATACAACCCGAATTCTCTCTTGATTTCATATCGGACCTATATCAGATTCAATAAATCTATATAAACTCCAACCCGATTTGTTATTGATTAAAAATACCCAATTCACCATTAATTTCTATCTTCAAGTTTTAACTATTTTTTTTTTCTTAAATAGCCTTTATTTACAAAATGGAATGGGTTAGTAATTTCACAATATATCTTACCAGTATTAGATACTGTAAAATGAATTCCCTTAAAAATTAACTGGCTATTTCTGATCTCCAAAATTTATAAAATTGTCAGGAGATCAGGAGTTACAAGATTGTTATATTGAACTGTACCTAATTGAAATTAAAAAAAATATATATATACATATATGTGTAAAAAGCACATTCGTGAACATTCACATTTGATTCAAAGGCCAATTGAGAAAAAAAAATACTTTTAAGATACATATACACACACTTGGATATTTTGAAATAAATTGATCAGCTGAGGATACTTAGTAATGGTAAGAAACCATCATTATTGCAGAACTCTTTCTTGAGATAATCGTATAAGATCACTTTGAATTTTCGGAAGGATTGTTGCACTCTGAGTTGCGGAGGGAGTTCCATGTACAACCGAGGCGCAAGGTAGCGGTACTGCCTCTTGAAAAAATTATTATTGGGAAAAGGAACGTTCACAACTATGCCAGAATACATTCGCGTGGAACCATAGCCACGGGTAGAATGAGGAGATCATTTTAAAAAAAAAAACATTCAAGCGTCCTCGCAACAAACATTAATGTGGGGGGTAAAATATTAAGTTTAATAAATAATTGAAATAGTAAATTAGGTTTTTGGGGTAGAAATAAGTGTTAATTATCATAGATAATTCCAACACTATTTCACATTGTTCACCCTGCGATGCATCTCATTTCTTCACAATAGAAATCTCTCGACCAACAAGGCTTGGAAGAAAGTGAAAATCAAGTTTCGGTCCTGCGCTACCGGTCCGTCATTAGCGTGGAAGGGTGAGGACCTCGCAACAAAAAAACTTCATTCCGTTTCATCAGCCGAGCGCCGGCCTTTTCTTACGGCGGTTCATCAGCCCTTCATGATAAAAAACCGATGTAAAGATTCCCTCCCTCAGACCCATCATTTTCCGAGGTGGCTTCTTCATCTTTGAAACGCTCTCTATTCCCAGTCCTACACTGCCGTTTGAGACAAAAACGCCTTATCTCCGAAAACCACGTATGTCAGAAAATTGGTTTCAAGTTTTCTATTGCAACCAGGCTACTGTTCCCCTCCAGTTTGTACTTTCAAGCCCATTTTTTAGAGACACATCGATAGCGCTTAAATTGACCAAATAATCGGGGAAAAAAATCGATTATCAAACCAAAATCTCTATTAAAGGCGGGGAAATCATCTCGAATCGATGTTTTGCCATATATTTTGGATTATTATTCAATAATAAACCATTGTAATCGCTGAAAAAAAAAAAAAAAAAAAAAAAAAAAAATGTCTACCCCCAATGAAAATTTTATGGTTTACGTTTCAAAGGGTGTAGAATCCAAATCTGCAATAAAATTGTTCCGTCCGTCTGCCGTACGCACGTTTTCTTCCAAACGGCTGGAGCAAAAAATCTGAAATTTTCAGGAAAAATCCATACTGGTCCGACAACGACCCCAATTCTTTAGCCAGCTCTCTCACTTAATTTTAAGTGCCCTTTAAGGGTTGTCAAAGTTTTGTAAAATCAATGAAAACCTTCGAAAAAAACCAAGGCGGCCTAAATGTGGACTTTTTTTTATGAACTTTCCATGAGGAATCGAATGAGCCCCTCCCCAGGTCCGTAGCTCAAACCATTCCCGATGTATGGCATGATCTTATGCTGCGAACATTTACATCCACATTCACTACATCACTAAAATATTGCAATCAAAACAAAAACAACAGAGTTTTTATTTTTTTATTTTATCGCGGTAACCTAGCGATGTAGTGAATGTGGATACTGGAGTGAACTCCTAAAAGGGTTTATAGCCGATAAACGGGTTGAAGCATTCTGATTCTTTCACTGGGGTTTATTATTCAATTTCATTCATTTGGCTTGCATTCATGATTTGAATTTCTACTAAGCTTTAAAGTGTGCGTGTTTCACAGGTGATAGAGCGATTATTGAATTTCAGGAGAAATGCATAGAGCAGGTAAATCGGTTCTCAACCAAAATACCTATTTTTTGATCGATCAGTTGATCATATTTGCGTATTTCCTGAAATTCAATAATCGCTCTGACCTGTGATGTCCGGCTCAATAGATACGATTCAAATTATGAACTTGATATATTATGTGATAAACCCCATGTGAAAGAATTTTGTTTTTTTATTGAACCTCAATACCCCCACAATAAAAACATCTATAATTTATCAAGTCCTTTGGACTCGTATTGCGTTAAAACTTCCAATACACAGATATGACCAACTGATCAATCCAAATAGGTATTTTGGTTGAGAACAGATTTACGTGCTCCATGCATATCTCAAGAAATTCAATATTCGCTCTATCACCTGTGCGCTCCTAAGCTTAGTAAGGTTCAAATCATCAAGCCAATTGAATAAGCGATTATTTACCCCAGAATAATATTGAATAATATTTACCTATATATTATCAGCATTTCATGCATATCAGAATGCTTCAACCCGTGTATCGGCCACTAACTACACTACAAGTATTCACATCGGCTATCACTCCAGTATCCACATTCACTACAACTCGAACGCTATCGGCCGGACATCACTAGGTTACAAAAAACCAATAATAAACCAAAAAACGCAAATGTTGGCACCATAAATCGGGCCATACATCGGGAATGGTTTGACCTACGGACGTGGGGAAGGGCTCATTCGATTCCTAATGGTTTGTTCTTCAAATAGGAAAATGTTAAGGCCGATTCGACTAGTTTTGAGGTTTTCAGGGATTTTACAAAACTTTTACAGCCCTTAAAGGGCACTTTAAACTGAGTGAGGGAGCTGGCTCAAGAATTAGGGCGTCGTCGGACCAAGATGGATTTTTCTGAAAATTTCAGATTTTTTGCTCCAGCCGTTTGAGAGAAATCGTGCGTACGGCGTACGGCCGGAAATTTTTTTTTGCAGATTTGGATTCTACATTGAAACGTAAACCGTGAAATTTTCAGGAGGGGTTGAATTTTTTTCCAGGCCATTACAATGGTTTATTATTGAATAATAAACCAAAACAGTAGCTAAGGCATTTCACCTTCAAATTCAACGATTTTTCGATCTTGAGGGTATGAATTACTCCGACTTCTAAATGAGATTTCAAAATTTAGACATAACCATTGAAAAGAGCATAACAAAAAAATAGGGCTCATTTGCGTCAACATTGGTGATGAGGTGCTTTTGTTTCAAAGGCCCCCGGGTATAACCCCCGGGTAAGTGTTTGTATACAGAAAGTAGATCGAAACTGAGTCGCTGCTAGAACATCTGCCGAAAATGGCTCTAATGCTTTGAACTAAATCGGTTATAAAACTTCTCATTCTGTGATTGTTTATTAACACAAGGTGCTTCTAGATTGTTTTGAGTAAGGTGTTCGTAATTGTCTTCGCTTGGAAACTTAGTTTGAATGGTAGTTTTCTTAATTGATTTCACTTCCTAAGTAGCAACGAGGAATATAGTACGATACACATGCCTGGATTATCCGGGAATTATATACCTATCAGGGATATTCCGCTAAAATTTACAAAAAACTCACATTTTTTGATAAAAAAACTAGAATTTCTGGAGAAACTGTACGTGATAGGCAGAATCTGACTTCATATTCGTGTTTAGCACATTTGAAAACAGTTTTGAAAGCATGTTTTGGTTTGAAGGAGGATTTTGGTGCATTGCTGATGAAATTGTGGTGAAACTGATTATTAAAATTCAATAATACAACCGCCATGTCAACTACGGTTTCAAAAGTATCATTTTAATAAAGTAACATTGATGGTACATCCAAAATATGGTTAATTGAAATAAAATTGAAACTTCAAACCACCAAATCAAATTGGTGCACTAAACGCTCCCACACAGTGAGGAAGTGGGTTTCTTGTTGAGATATGTTTTCGCTGAAGTTCTGCAGTTGACGGGAATTAGTGCTCAATCCAATTTCTTGAACACTATTTTAAAACGCTGCAAATCCTTTCACTGGGGTTTATTATTCAATTGGCTTGCGTTCATGATTTGAATTTCTACTAAGCTTCGGAGTATGCGTGTTTTACAGGTGATAGAGCGATTATTGAATTTCAGGAGATATGCATAGACCACGCAAATCGGTTCTCAACCAAAATACCTATTTGGATTGATCAGTTGATGATATTTGTGTGCCTCCTGTAGATCAGTCTACCTTTGGCTACATACGCAATACGAGTGCTAAAGGACTTGATAAATTATAGATATTTTTATTGTGTGTGTGTGTGTGTGTGTGTGTGTGGGGGGGGGGGGGGGTATTGAGGTTCAATAAAAAAACGCTGCAAATTCTTTCACTGGGGTTTATTATTAAATTGGCTTGCGTTCATGATTTGAATGTAGAAATTCAAATTCTGCAATTTGCAATTTATTACACTTTTGCAATATGGCCACACACTCTGTTTGATAAGGTGTTCCTGAATCGATTATATGAAATTTAGACTTGTTTTCCTTAGAACGATGTGAAAATTTTGATTCTTACAAAAAATTACATTTTTCAACAAAAACAACTAAAACGTCTTGCGTCAAGAGGGGGAGATTGAAAGGGGCTTTTACTGGTGCTAATGAGGGAAAGTCAGCCGAGTTGAAGGGTCCGCTGTGGTGTGGCCACCAGATGGGGGGGAAGGGGTTTTGGTCCCTGCGGTCAGGGTAGCAATAGGGTAGCCTATATTGGCAATGGTACAGGTACAGGGGCGCTGGGCGCCTGCTGCGCCGCGCCTCTTGAGAGAAAACTCCCCCACAGCGCGGCGCGCCTGTGTACGGACATACATACGTGAAGAAGTCGCCAGCCGCCGACGCGTCAGGGTCATATGTGAAACACGAAGGCGAGCGAGCGGGCCACCAACGCGATCCGTTCTATAAGCGATCAAACTATGCTGTTCTATGGAATTGTCATACGTAAATGCGCGGTACCGAGCTAGTTGAGTTTGTCGCGGCAAACCCTCGTGCCGCGTGGTGTGACTTTCAAATCGCTTATTCGCCGCGCAATCCCGTTAACACTTTGTAACGTTAACGGCGGACACTTTGTAAGTTAACCCGCTTCTGTCGAGATTTACCGTTCTTCGTTGATATTTCCTTCGTTGTGTATTTTCAATGATTTTCAATTGAATCATGTTTCAAAAACTTACCGTACGAAAATTTCAAAGATTCTGATAAGATAACTTCAACAAAATGGAACGTTAAAAACGTGAATTCTTTCCATGATTTTAATAATTTGGAGAGTCTTAGAAATGTTTTCATTCGATTCAGCGAGAAAAATTACTTGGTTATTTCCCCTTCGTCTTATCATTTTCATCCAACAACACAGGCATTATTTCATGTCAAAACGCTGATTTCGTTTATTAAAAATTAACGTTTTGATTTGAATTTCTACTAAGCTTTGGGGTTTCGTTTTTCAAAACTGAAAAAATATACAAACATTAAATAATATATATAATATTTCTTGTAAACAAATATATAATGGGAAAATATTGAATAATATTTACCTATAGACTATCAGTTCATGATATCTTGTGCTTCTTCCCGTGAGTTCTGCTATAAACTACAAATCCAAAAATTTTAACTGTGAAGTCCACATTCATGAACTCGACGTGAAAACAAGAAACGAAGAAAAAATCAGAAAATTAATTAAAAATATAACGCAGATGTTTACATCTTAAGAAAGTAGTAAATTGAGAAGAAAGTTAAAAAACTAAATTGCTAAGTTACCTCAAACTAATAACGATACTCCTCAGAGATTTTTGAAAGAAGGAAATATGTTGATTGAAATTAAAAATGGTTAATAGAATGAAAAACTTTGAAAAGGGCACTTTAAATTCTCAAGAGCTGGCTCATATTTGGATTGATCAGACAGTTTCTTCTATAAACCAAGATGCGAGTTTTAGGTAATAAAATCTTTTCTCCACCGTTTCTGTCAAAAATCGTGCGTCTGAACGGAAAAAATTCAATACATTATAATTCGGATTCTACACCCTTTGAAACGTAAACCATGAAATTTTAGGGGGGTCTATGAAATTTTTGCGTTCAGAACGCATCATATTGAACGCAAGCCAATTGAATAATAATCCCCAAAATTAATTTCCACGTTCAATATACACTTAGTTTCATCAAAAATCGCTTGAAATAAAAAATTCAATACACATAGAAAAACGCTGCAAATGCTTTCACTTAGGTTTATTATTCAATTGGCTTGCGTTCATGATTTGAATTTCTACTAAGCTTTGAGGGTGCGTGTTTCACAGGTGATAGAGCGATTATTGAATTTCAGGAGATATGCATAGAGCACGTAAATCTGTTCTCAACCAAAATACCTATTTGGATTGATCAGTTGATCATATTTGTGTGCCTCCTGAAATTCAATAATCGCTCTATCACCTGTGAAACACGCACACTCCAAAGCTTAGTAGAAATTCAAATCATGAACGCAAGCCAATTGAATAATAAACCCCAGTGTACGAATTTGCAGCGTTTTTTATTGCAGATTCGGATTCTACACCCTTTGAAACGTAAACCATGAAATTTTCAGGGGGGTTACTTAGAATTTTTTTTTCCAGAGCGATTACAATGGTTTATTATTGAATAATAAACCAAAATTCTATCAGATCAAGAACTTCAATGCATCTAATTCAATGCATTTTGACCACAGTTTTATCCCACCTGAAAGTTAGACACCAGGATTTTCTGCCTAATTGAGAGTCAGACTCGCGGCTTTCCGTTATGACGGGGTGAGGAGTTAGGTGGGTAAACCAGCCGAGGAGATAGCAAGCGGCCGTCACTCATCGCATGCCCCATCGCAGATAAGAATTGTTATTATTCAACTCTATTGTTAAGGGATCGCAACTTCGAAATATGATTACGTCACCACATATTCACACCGACAGCCCTTCCTATCTCGCAACGTGAACGTGATTTTACGAGTCACACTTTGATATATGGGCGGTGAGAACTTCTCTCAATGAAACTCCACCGCACTTTCGATTGCATTAACTCGGAGTAAATTGGAATTATGAAAGTTCTCTTATTGGGTTTCCCACGACATGAAATACTTCTGCGTGAATGAATAGGTGTGGGCGACAAAGTTCTATGTGTTTATTCCAGTTTAATTTGAAGTCAAGTGTCAAACCCAAGTATTTAACTGCTTCAGTATGCGGTATTTTATTCGAATTGATCTCAACATCCAAGATTGGGACTTTTCGGTTAGTGAAGTTGATGTGGGCTGATTTTGATTCGTTCAGCTTCATTCTCCACATCTTGGTCCATTTACAAACCTCAGTAGTAGACGTCTGTAGTTTGCGTGTTGCAGCTTCTATATCATCTCCAACAGAGAGGATAGCCGTATCATCTGCAAAGGTGGCAACAGTTGTGCCTTCTTGTTGGGGTAAGTCCCGTGTGTACAGGAGGTTGAGTACTAAACAACACAATGAGGGAGTATAATAACAATATTAAAAGTCAAAAAATCGTATATCCCAAATCCCCGAGGAGAGGACCACGTCGCTTGCCCTGGGAGACGCTTCCCCCGCTTGGGCCCTCCTTC
>JAVIWC010008288.1:0-12065 GCA_031894815.1 Creontiades dilutus
CCCCCAAAAAGGCAGGTCTAGCCATTGGATTAAAATTAACTTATCTTCACCCCCCTACAAATATTATTATAATTGAACTCAGCGACCAGATATTCTCGGTATGACCATGTCGCTCTATAAAATGCACACAGTTGTATGTTTTCATACAAAACACAGTATGTTATTATTCATGTAGTACTGGACGGGAAAAATGTTCAGTCTGGCTTTGACAATATTTAATTTTACTAGGACAATGATGAGTTGTAGTTTGGAATTACTTATTACGCAGGAGAAAAGCTGATTTTGACTTGGAAAATGTAAATTTTGACCAGAGAAATGATCCATATGAATTGATAAATGTTTATTTTGTTGATAAATGTTGACTTCGACTTTGAAACTGTTGAGTTTGGCTTGAATAATATTGAATTTAATTAGGGTAATGCTGAGTTTTAGCTTAGAATTGCTGAATTTGGCATGAGAAATTTTGAGCTGTACTTCTGATACGTTAAATTAGACGTCTGAAAAAGAAGAACGCAAGGATAATGTTGATCTGTAGTTCGGCATTGTCGCAGAAAAGTTAAGTTTGATTTGAAAAATTAAGATTTGACTTGTGAACTGTAAGAATTAGACTTGTGAAACGTTGAATTTGATGTCTGAAATGAAGACTTGACTGGATAATGTTGAGTTGTAGTTGGGCATTGCTGAATTCCGCAGGGGAAAAGTTGAGCTTGATTTGGTTAACGTTGAATTAGACTTGAAAAATGTCTAGTTCGATTATGCAACCGCCTCCAAGCCTTCGGCACACCGCTGCGGCTGGCTGTGTGACTTTGTCAGCGTCGGGACTCCAGAGAGATGACGAGGGAGAGGTTGTGTCCACAGGCTACTGCCGGTGTTGAGGGGGGTCGACATCAAAAGAGAGTGCGATGTTGATGAAGAGGGTCGTGGACCCTCATTACATCAGAGCTCCCTCTTCATACTCATCCCCTATCACCCTAACCCGCGGTTCTGCCCTTTTGAAATCATCAAGATGAAGCTCTACTACTGCTTCCATATAAATAATATACGTAACGTACCTTCACATTCTCCAAATGTGACACAAAACTAAATGCAGGTGGGAGTGAACCCAGCAAATTTTAAATAAATTAAATTATGATACGCCGGCTTGAGATGTCAAAAGAGAACATAAAAAATGTCAAGTTGACTTTCGACACTCCTATATATTGCAAGAGAACTATTTATTTCTCAGGACAACACAGATAAAATCATAAAAATGACCAGATTTAGTATCAGACTTATAGATGATATACCTACCTAACGGTATTCCTTATTAGGTATATAACCAGACTAAACTATACTGTTTCGCATCAATACGTATTTGGTACTTAAAATTTCCGACGGCCATGGAATATTTATTAAAATGAATTTAATTGAAATTTTGAGACTTTTGAGCGGGATAAGGGAATCCAAGACGGGAGCGGGCGACGTTTCTTCAAACTTCCGGGACGTTCGTCAGATCTATACCTCTATAAATTATAGTTATATATATACAGGGTGTCATTTTTTTTTGAATCTTCATAATTTTTTCCAAGGATCTCAAATATCATACTTGCGCACCCCGCGCAACTGCGCAATCTTGCGCAACTGACACTAACTTTCTTATTTTAAATGAGAACCCTAATTTTTTATTACAGATTCGGATTCTACTCAAAATTTCATGAAAATTTGACCCCTCAATCAATTTTTTTGATTGCGCGCAACCGGTTCAGCGAGCACGCAAAGTTGCGCAACCCCAAAATTGTCAAATAGTGGATGATGGTGAACTCTAAAGTGTGGCACATGAATTTTCATTGTTTTTTAACGCTGATTCACGTGGTGCTGTCCGTTTCTTGATTCGGCTCAATTTTTGCGGAATAATGACCTAAATTTGGTTATTTCTCGTCCGTTTTTTTAAATCTTAGGCGCCTGTTTTCAGATTTTTACGGGGATTAGTTTTCGAGGTCCGGTTGAGAAAGGAGGACGGAAAGGAAATGGATAATTACCTATGAAATTTCATGTGCAAACACAAGCGCGAAAAAAGATGATTTTTTCACGAGAAATAACCAAATTTAGGTCATTATTCCGCAAAAATTGAGCCGAATCAAGAAACGGATAGCACCACGTGAATCAGCGTTAAAAAACAATGAAAATTCATGTGCCACACTTTAGAGTTCACCATCATCCACTATTTGACAATTTTGGGGTTGCGCAACTTTGCGTGCTCGCTGAACCGGTTGCGCGCAATCAAAAAAATTGATTGAGGGGTCAAATTTTCATGAAATTTTGAGTAGAATCCGAATCTGTAATAAAAAATTAGGGTTCTCATTTAAAATAAGAAAGTTAGTGTCAGTTGCGCAAGATTGCGCAGTTGCGCGGGGTGCGCAAGTATGATATTTGAGATCCTTGGAAAAAATTATGAAGATTCAAAAAAAAATTTTTTTGTTTACTCCCGTTTGGACGATTTTTAAGTTAGAAATGGAGGTTTGATGTTAGCCGTGGCGTGGATGGAAAACGGGTGAACGAAAAAGTTCAACGTTCTCCGACGAGGGTGGGCGACGACGATACACGAGAAAAATTAATAAAATAAAACTTGAGGGCTTTCCATACGAAAATAAAGTGTTAGAAGTATCTCTCTACCTCGATATACGACGAAAATGTGAGCCAGGGGAAAAAGTAATCCCTGTTCAACAAGTACACGTGGATTTTGTTATAGTTTCTTCCGGTAAATGATAAATGATTCTCTCCCTGAATGAATAACTTATCTAATTTCATTAAAACATGAATTCCAAATAATTTGTAGCCGACATTCCTGAGGAAACATTACCGCGAGAAACCCAAATTCTCCGTTCAGTACGCAGTGGCCAGGACGAACACTCGAGACCGCTTTCCTTCAAACGTGGCGGCAATTTAAAATTTTATTTGCAGCAACGAATTTGGTATAATAGTGCATTATAGTTGGTCATTCAGCAATCATTATTTTATATTTTTTCATCGTATACTTGTGCTGTAGCCAGTAGTTATCTAAGAGTTCGCGCTTGTTTACCAGGGTATGACGGCTTGTTTATGTGTTTTGGAGCTTTTCCAATTTCCAAACTCAGCTCTAAAGAGTTGTTATTCAACTTACCTAACGTACCATGTCGTTGCGAACCGGGTGTAGTGCTTCTCCTTTGGAAAATGTCAACTCTCAATCTGAGCTATCCTTTTTCTTAAACTCTGCACAGCTATCCCAGATCGTCCTTCATACATAGTGAGCGATACGATTCCTCACGGTTACTCTGGGCAGAATTGTTGTCCTATCTACTTACAGGTGGGGGGGAGGAGCACCGCCCACGATAGATAGGATCTTCGAAACAAACCAACTTTCATTCGAGCGTGGGATCATTGATAAGCCGTTAGAGGGTACGCGATGAATGTAAAGCCGTTAGAGGGTACGCAATAATTTTCTGCCCTCGGGTGTGCCATCTTGTCAGGCACGAAGGAGAGTGCACCACCCTGAGGAAGACAAAGGCAGGAGTGCCACAAGGAAGCGTTCTTGGGCTAGTGCTCTATCTGTCGTCCAAGGGAGCTCCCAGCGTCCTTGCTGATGATACTGCGATTCTGACGACGGGCAGAACAGTCGGGGAATCGTCCAGCAAACTGCAAGATTCGGTGAACCGAGTTCATCAATGGACCTCCAAATGGCGAATTAAACTTAATGAAACAGAAGGCATGTAATCTTCACTTATCGCAAAATTCAAAACATCCCAATCCTATAAATTCACAAACAATTCCATATTCAAATACCGTTACTTATCTGGGCATGCTGGACGCCAAGCTACTCTGGAAACAAAACGTCAAAAAGAAAAAAGAAGAGGTCAACACTAAGCTCAGAAACCAGAACTACTTGCTGGGAAGGAAATCTCAACTATCCACCCATAACAAAATGCTGTTGTATCAGCAAATGATTAAGCCCGTCTGGGCCTATGGCTGCCAACTATGGGGCTACACAAGCAATAGAAATGTCAAAACTATCAAGACAATCCAAAATAAAATCTTAAGGAGTATTGTCAACGCAACCTGGTAGATCAGTTCAACTGATCTCCACCGCGGCCTCAAAGTGGAAATGGTGAGTGACGCGATATGAAGAATTCCAGCGGATCACGAAATTTAGCTGCACAGACACCAAAATCTCGAAATCCTGTATACCCTAGACAACAGAGAAGAGGTACGGCGACTCAAGAGGACCAAGCCGCTAGACCTACAGTAGGCCTAGCTAGCTTGGGCCTACTGTAGTTGTAACCAGACGCTGATTAGTGTTTGTGACTTGTAGTGGTCTTAGATAATGGTCTACTGAACCACAAAAGGTGACACTACTTCATTCTAAATTAAGTTAAATGGAAAAGAAGCCTGTTTGGCAGTGGAGAGCTCAGTAACAATGTATTCTCAAAAACAATATCAAGAGTTAGAGGTGGGTCGCTGCCACTGGCCCTTGTCTCAGTTGAGGTAGGATTGCAGGGAGCAGTAGTTGAGACCCAGCCTGCCCTGAATGCGCGGGGTAGAGACTGCATTACCAGTGATTTGTTTCCCGGTTATGTATCTCGGCATGAGAGTTTTACTACGAACTCGGTTACCGTCTTCCTTAGCTGGTAGAACCAGTTGTAAGATTCGATTAAACCTGCAGTGCATTGATAAGCAAGTACTTTGCAAGGGAATTTCGAACAATTTCTGCTGATTGGTGATCCATGACTTTCCTCTCGCTTGAGTATTGATACCTTCTGTTCGGCGGCGAGGGGAAAAGCGAACTCCGAAAAGGATAGGCTCTCTAGACACATTTCAATACCTGATCTTTTAGAAGGGGGACCATTGACAATGTCCCAGTGGATAAATTAACCCCAGATGCCATTCGAATACTCGGGGTAGTTCTGCACTGAAATCTTATCCTCCCGGTTCCATAATTGGTCCATTCGACATTTCAACGTCGTAGGTTCATTAGGGATGAATTAACAGCAACACAGCTTACTATGCGGATAATACGCCACACGAACCTGGAATGCGCCAGTACCCGTTAAATTTAATGCTTTTTATGTACGAAACGTAAATTATTCAGAAAGATTTAAAATCACGACATGCCATTAAGTAATATCTTTTTGTAATAATCTTTAAAGCATATTTTCCGACACTAGTACACTCTATCGCAGTGAAAAAGTGGTAACAACAAACTTGCTGGCCGGCTTTTTTATCTCAATTAAAAATCCATGAAAACAAATTTCTAATTTAGGAATAGTTTTGAAAACCCTAACCTAATGAGAATGGAGAATATTTTATTCTAAGTTAATTTGTTCTACTATGTTTGAGGCATTGCAATTGCTTCAATACCCTTGACACTTTTACTCGTAAAAAAAAAAAAACTGTTTTCAAAGATGTTACTCTTTTCGATCCCTTCCCTTCCGAAATTTTGAAAATGAGGTTTGGTTTACGCGTTGGGTTCTTAGGTAAGACTTTATTTAAGTTTACACCGTCTAAAAGCTTTGTCCGCCGAGGGGCCGGAGGATTCTGGCGCTAAGTGCTTAAACATTTTCCCGTTAAACGACTCAATAAATAATCCCGAGGTATTCACTGGAGACACAGAAGGGAGACAGTGATGAATGGGGAAGGGGTCGTGGAAAATGTAAGTGAGGCAACGTTTCCCAGTATCCAATTTTGACAGTTTCCCATTAAAGGGATTACTCATCTTTGGTTTAGGATTTGAAATTTCAACCTTCTTCGTGGGAAGAAAGAAAAAAAAGAGATTAAATCTCTCATCCCCTACCGTTCCTACCTGGATCTTTTGCAGTATTAAAAAACTTTTGATGTTATGATGGTGTTGTTTGTATTAACGATTTGGAGCACTTACCGCAATCCATTATTTTAATTACTACTTAATTACATTTGACACTCCATCGATTAGTGCTAACGAGATAAGAACATCAGCATACTTCAAAACAGACTTTAAAAATGCTGAATGATGTACTGCTTTTTTCCTCAAAAATAGATATAAATTTAATTTAGCGGGGGAACTTTTATTGGTTTATTACTTTCAATAATGCTGCTCTCTCTCTCTCTCTCTCTCTCTCTCTCTCTCTCTCTCTCTCTCTCTCTCTCTCTCTCTCTCTCTCTCACCCCTCTCTCCTCTCTCCCCGTCAAGTCCCAAAATCACATTAAAAACCCCAATCATGCGCTCATTTGGCCAAAAATTAGAGGATTTCTTTTGAATTCACCAAGTTTTACGATTTTTATTCGAAATGCCTGATCGGCTAGAGACGAGAATGATATTTCGGCATTTCGTTCGATCAACTTCAAGGTCAACATCCCAAAAATGTCTAAATTAAATTGGTTTTAGGTTTTCCTATGGCACAACTTCATCTACTAGAAGGGTGCCGATAAGAATTACTCTACGAGGGAGCTGTACAACCAACAACAAGTGATGAGAGAAGAAATAACCATCCTTCCAGACTATTAAAACATATTTTTTGAGTCGCTAAGATCAAATTTTGAGAACCTGAGTTTCCATAGATTAGATCGTTCAGAATGGCCTTATTTGATGGTTACCCACAACTACACTGTAGGTATAATATATGCTTCGTTCGACAATTATTGTAAGTGTGGTTAATTCTGGACGATAAATACGATTAGAATTCAGATTTAAAAAATCCGTTTTTTCGTGAAAAAACGCTGCAAATTCTTTCACTGGGGTTTATTAATCAATCGGCTTGCGTTCATGATTTGAATTTCTACTAAGCTTTGGAGTGTGCGTGTTTCGCAGGATAGGGCGATTATTGGATTTCAGGAGATATACATGGAGCACGTGAATCTGTTCTCGACCAAAATACCTTTTGGATTGATCAGTTGATCAATTGTTATCCAAATTTACCTTTACTTGATTACGATTTCTTGATATTATTCTCCCTTTTACCTTATTAACAACCCTCTGCCGGTTCTGTGAAGAGACTGCGTGTCATGTGATCTGCCAATGTTGCAAGACTAAGGTTATTTTATATATGGATATATAAGGTTCAAGAATGATTATACACAAGGTTTTTTAGTAACAACTTGGCTTCTTTATTCAATAATTGTATTTATTGCTCCAAGAATTACTATGGGACTCCTATTAACCACGATGTGGAAAAGGTTTTGGTATTCCTTTAATATTTTTATTTTTTATGAAATAGCACCGCAGGTGGTATTGGGTAAGGAGTTCGGTTAATAGGATGGATCTGGGATATTAATATCAATTTGATTTAAATACGGAAATTGAATGAACGGATTACCTGGTCAGATGAGAGCTGGGTAGAGAGTGGTAAGGAGAGGGGCTTGTCGCAAGTTTTCGTTATCTCTCCTTCCCCCCCGTCACTCCTCGCCTCTCCTCTCGCGATTGTTCCGCTGATAGCCGATAGATGGTGTCGGCTATCACAGTCCCCCCCCTCCCCCTCAGCCTTCAATTTTCAGCAAACGTACTTTCAGCGCGCAGTGATAGCGTGCTGGGCCAATAACCCAGAGGTCCGTGGATCGAAACCACGCTCTGCTACCATGTAATACTGAAAGGAATTGTTATACCAAATTTACCTTTACTTGATTACGATTTCTTGATATTATTCTCCCTTTTACCTTATTAACAACTAAGGTTATTTTATACAGGGTGTCCCGCACTTAGTGTAAAAAAAAAAAATTGGGTGAAACTACATGGAAAATGGAGTAAATCGCCGCCAACCGCGATTTTTTTTTCTCAACCCGTTGCTGAGATATGCTATTTTTAAGAGTTTTTTCAAAAAATCGCGTTTTTCGCCATTAAAACGCTTTTTTCTCGGCAATTTCCCAACATTTTTGCACATTTGACCACATTTTCGGAATCTGCGTTAAATTTACTATAAGATGAAGTTACTTTGATTTCCAAAACGCATCTTCCAAACACCGAAATTTTCAATCAAAGATGAACATTTTTCGCAAAGTGAAATTTTTCAATAACTTGGAACGCTTGGCGTGACCACAAAAATAATTTTTTTCGTTGTCAAATTTGATAAAAACTTCTCCCACTTCTAAGCTTTCCAACGGCGTCTCAACCATTTAATTCTGATTGGAATTGACGGAGAAATTAAAGTTCGAATGCCAGAAAACGTGTAGTTCGTTTTAACGTAAGTTGGTAGGTGACGTACGATATGGGCCACAGAAACTGATTTTTCTCGATTTCAATTAATGTTTTCCGGCATTCAACCACAGGTTCGAATTGGGCGTTAAATTTCCTGTAAGAAGAGGTTCATTTTGTTTCCAAATTTTTTTTTACACATTTATCACAATTCTCAATTTTTAATTTTTTACAGTACCTGGAAAAAACATTTTGGAAACAAAATGAACCTCTTCTTACAGAAAATTTAACGCCCAATTCGAACCTGTGGTTGAATGCCGGAAAACATTAATTGAAATCGAGAAAAATCAGTTTCTGTGGCCCATATCGTACGTCACCTACCAACTTACGTTAAAACGAACTACACGTTTTCTGGCATTCGAACTTTAATTTCTCCGTCAATTCCAATCAGAATTAAATGGTTGAGACGCCGTTGGAAAGCTTAGAAGTGGGAGAAGTTTTTATCAAATTTGACAACAAAAAAAAAAATTATTTTTGTGGTCACGCCAAACGTTCCAAGTTATTGAAAAATTTCACTTTGCGAAAAATGTTCATCTTTGATTGAAAATTTCGGTGTTTGGAAGATGCGTTTTGGAAATCAAAGTAACTTCATCTTATAGGAAATTTAACGCAGATTCCGAAAATGTGGTCAAATGTGCAAAAATGTTGGGAAATTGCCGAAAAAAAAGCGTTTTAATGGCGAAAAACGCGATTTTTTGAAAAAACCCTTAAAAATAGCATATCTCAGCAACGGGTTGAGAAAAAAAATCGCGGTTGGCGGCGATTTACTCCATTTTCCATGTAGTTTCACCCAATTTTTTTTTACACTAAGTGCGGGACACCCTGTATATGGTATAAGGTTCAAGAATGATTATACACAAGGTTTTTAGTAACAACTTGGCTTCTTTATTCAATAATTGTATTTATTGCTCCAAGAATTACTATGGGACTCCTATTAACCACGATGTGGAAAAGGTTTTGATATTCCTTTAATATTTTTATTTTTTATGAAATAGCACCGCAGGTGGTATTGGGTAAGGAGTTCGGTTAATAGGATGGATCTGGGATATTAATATCAATTTGATTTAAATACGGAAATTGAATGAACGGATTACCTGGTCAGATGAGAGCTGGGTAGAGAGTGGTAAGGAGAGGGGCTTGTCGCAAGTTTTCGTTATCTCTCCTTCCCCCCCAGTCACTCCTCGCCTCTCCTCTCGCAATTGTTCCGCTGATAGCCGATAGATGGTGTCGGCTATCACAAACAAGTGCCGTACTGGACATTTAGTGCCCGGTTTAGTGCAGGGTGCTCAGGTCGGGTAGGCAAATGTGCCTGGGAAGGAGTTGGAGGTCTCGACCTCCTCCTCCAGCCACAATAGGTCCTCCAGGGCCTCAGTGGAATTAAAAAAAAAAAAAAATAAAAAAATAATGCTATGTTCTTAAAATAGGAAAATATTTAGGACGATTCGACTAGTTTTGAGGTTTTCAGGGATTTTACAAAACTTTTACAGCCCTTAAAGGCACTTTAAATTGAGCGAGGGAGCTGGCTCAAGAATTGGGGCGTCGTCGGACCAAGATGGATTTTTCCTGAAAATTTCATATTTTTTGCTCCAGCCGTTTGGGGAAATCGTGCGTACGGCGGACGGACGGAAAATTTTTTATTGCAGATTCGGATTATACACCCTTTGAAACGTAAACCATGAAATTTTCAGGGGGTTAGCATTTTTTTTCCAGAGCGATTAAAATGGTTTATTATTGAATAATAAACCAATAGTTGCACTTTTACAGAAAAACAAATTTTTCGAATTTCATGAAAGTTGATGAAAATACTTAAATTACTGGGGGAATCTGCAAAATATTATCAAACATTAATGAACCACGCTGAAATATAGTTGAATTGTTCCGAAAACTCAGCCGCGAAAATAGGAAAAATTATAAAATCTGATCGTAGAGCAGAAAATTATTTGGAGGATGTGCCATTATAATGGTAATTTCTGAACATTCAATATGCACAAATTTCATATTTTTACAACAAAAAAAAGAAGGAAATTGGCTCTCAATATATGCTTTTCATTGATTTAATCCTTTTCCATTCTCACACTGAATGCCCTTCCCAGCTCTAATAAAAATAGAGCTCGTACGTTAATAGCCTTAATCCACTCTAATGATTTTGGGCTAACGTTTCCTCCTCACGCCAGAACGCAATTTCCCGACGTCTTTTGGTCCACTGATCCACAGAAAATGTCCCCATTCAACTTTGACCTTCCACGAACTGTGTCACATGACTCATTTGAGTGCCGATTATCTCGATTACGTTGTAAATCTCCTTGTTTGTCTATCCGCGGCCGGTGACCGTAAACGGGTCGATAGCTGTTGACTAAAGTTGTTATTCCTTCACCTTGTTCAGAGGATATCAATGTATTGGCGATTAAAAGAAAACCGTGTGTGTTGACCTCTTGATTATGGAAAAATGTTAACAAGAGCAGATAAATTAGCTTCCACACTATTAGTAGGTAATTGAAACGATTAAAAAGGTATTTGTTTATCTATATGTCTTTGTTAGCTGGAAAGAAAGGTATTTTAAAATGATTGGTAGATTCGTTTTGAATAATAGATCCCAAATATTATGGTTCCCGAAAAAGGAGCTCCCTTGAGACATTCAAAATACGATTTCAAGATGTGAGGTGGACTGATCAGCTTTGGTATCCGTGAGTCTAATTTCTTTTCAAATCGACCTAGTGTATTTGAAGCTCGTAGGATACGAAGTTACATTATGGTTTTACAAGGTCTCAGAAGGACGCCAGAGATCAATTTTATTTCTAATCGACCTGCAGAACTGTCATTTGAAATGGAGTATCTTTGGTATTTTCCGATTACGACGGCAAACCGTCAACAACCTAGCCAAAGATAACCGGGTTCTCCTATAATGGGTGCCAAGCATAAGGGCACAACTGTTTACAAAAGTTCAGACGAGCTGGCAAAAAGGGCCTCCCACACCTGTTTGCAGAGCCACTAGTCGGTTTCCAAAACCAATATCGAAACACATCCACTCATAGTGGCTGAACCCGGCTCTAAGAAAAACTTGTAGTGAACTGAAAGTGATGGTTGGTCATAACCGTCTTTCTACCCCTGCGATTACATGTTCACACAAAGATGAAGCCACGTAAACAGCATAACAAATAATCTTTCAGTGCCTTGCACTCACCCATCGCAGCTTTTTATTCTTTGGGGTACAAGAAGATAGGATTTCTATCCAAAGCAAACAATTAATCAAGATCCTTTCAGCTCTAACCAGGGGGTACAGTCCCTTCGATTAAATGAAAAACTCCAATTTAAATACAATATGCTATCGGGCTTTCCTGCCTAGGGCTCCAACCCCTATCCATGAAGTTTTCCTCTGTATCTACAAGGGTTTGGAGGTGCATTCGCAGCTGAGGTACCAGCAAGTCTCACATTTTTCCACCAGGATCTACGGTGCTGAAATTTGAGATGGAGCTTCTTTGAGACATCAAAGATACATGGAGTTGCAAAGCGCTGAGTTCAACTAATGCATCATTCACTTCGATGAATTGCCATAAAAAGCGATCTGCGTAAAAGATCTAAAACAGATATAATAAACCTTTGTTTAATCATTTGCAACATTTTTTAGAATCTACCATATTGTGAACGATTTCAATCCCTATTGGTTGTCTTGGATCAATGATGTACGAGTATAATGAACAGGCTTTGTTGGAGAAATGTCCTGAAATCCTCTCGCTTGCTGCTCCTGCCACAGTTTAGGACTATCGTACCGTCGAACCAGGGAAGTGAGCCTGGGGTTTTCTATGATGATCATATGGGTGTCAGTGATCATATCGTTGAAATCAATCCAAGAGCCATGAAGTTGACTGAATTTTGAAGGACACACGATGGTGTT
>JAVIWC010008289.1:0-12160 GCA_031894815.1 Creontiades dilutus
TGAACACGAATTCGAAGTCCGTTTTTCGATAAAACGCTTCCTTCATGGTTATTTTCGCGATTTTTCATCAAAATTGCTCAAAAATTATCTCTGTTTAATCCCTTTCAAACCTACTCTCTAAGGGGTTTTTCGGGTGCTGAACACGAATTCGAAGTCCGTTTTTCGATAAAACGCTTCCTTCATGGTTATTTTCGCGATTTTTCATCAAAATTGCTCAAAAATTATCTCTGTTTAATCCCTTTCAAACCTACTCTCTAAGGGGTTTTTCGGGGTGCTGAACACGAATTCGAAGTCCGTTTTTCGATAAAACGCTTCCTTCATGGTTATTTTCGCGATTTTTCATCAAAATTGCTCAAAAATTATCTCTGTTTAATCCCTTTCAAACCTACTCTCTAAGGGGTTTTTCGGGTGCTGAACACGAATTCGAAGTCCGTTTTTCGATAAAACGCTTCCTTCATGGTTATTTTCGCGATTTTCTCATCAAAATTGCTCAAAAATTATCTCTGTTTAATCCCTTTCAAACCTACTCTCTAAGGGGTTTTTCGGGGTGCTGAACACGAATTCGAAGTCCGTTTTTCGATAAAACGCTTCCTTCATGGTTATTTTCGCGATTTTTCATCAAAATTGCTCAAAAATTATCTCTGTTTAATCCCTTTCAAACCTACTCTCTAAGGGGTTTTTCGGGTGCTGAACACGAATTCGAAGTCCGTTTTTCGATAAAACGCTTCCTTCATGGTTATTTTCGCGATTTTTCATCAAAATTGCTCAAAAATTATCTCTGTTTAATCCCTTTCAAACCTACTCTCTAAGGGGTTTTTCGGGGTGCTGAACACGAATTCGAAGTCCGTTTTTCGATAAAACGCTTCCTTCATGGTTATTTTCGCGATTTTTCATCAAAATTGCTCAAAAATTATCTCTGTTTAATCCCTTTCAAACCTACTCTCTAAGGGGTTTTTCGGGGTGCTGAACACGAATCTCGAAGTCCGTTTTTCGATAAAACGCTTCCTTCATGGTTATTTTCGCGATTTTTCATCAAAATTGCTCAAAAATTATCTCTGTTTAATCCCTTTCAAACCTACTCTCTAAGGGGTTTTTCGGGGTGCTGAACACGAATCTGAAGTCCGTTTTTCGATAAAACGCTTCCTTCATGGTTATTTTCGCGATTTTTCATCAAAATTGCTCAAAATTATCTCTGTTTAATCCCTTTCAAACCTACTCTAAGGGGTTTTTCGGGGTGCTGAACACGAATTCGAAGTCCGTTTTTCGATAAAAATGGTTACGCGATTTTTCATCAAAATTGCTCTTTCTGTGCGTTGAACACGAATTCGAAGTCCGTTTTTCGATTCGCGATTTTTCATCAAAATTGCTCAAAAATTATCTCTGTTTAATCCCTTTCAAACCTACTCTCTAAGGGGTTTTTCGGGGTGCTGAACACGAATTCGAAGTCCGTTTTTCGATAAAACGCTTCCTTCATGGTTATTTTCGCGATTTTTCATCAAAATTGCTCAAAATTATCTCTGTTTAATCCCTTTCAAACCTACTCTCTAAGGGGTTTTTCGGGGTGCTGAACACGAATTCGAAGTCCGTTTTTCGATAAAACGCTTCCTTCATGGTTATTTTCGCGATTTTTCATCAAAATTGCTCAAAAATTATCTCTGTTTAATCACTTTCAAACCTACTCTCTAAGGGGTTTTTCGGGGTGCTGAACACGAATTCGAAGTCCGTTTTTCGATAAAACGCTTCCTTCATGGTTATTTTCGCGATTTTTCATCAAAATTGCTCAAAAATTATCTCTGTTTAATCCCTTTCAAACCTACTCTCTAAGGGGTTTTTCGGGGTGCTGAACACGAATTCGAAGTCCGTTTTTCGATAAAACGCTTCCTTCATGGTTATTTTCGCGATTTTTCATCAAAATTGCTCAAAAATTATCTCTGTTTAATCCCTTTCAAACCTACTCTCTAAGGGGTTTTTCGGGGTGCTGAACACGAATTCGAAGTCCGTTTTTCGATAAAACGCTTCCTTCATGGTTATTTTCGCGATTTTTCATCAAAATTGCTCAAAAATTATCTCTGTTTAATCCCTTTCAAACCTACTCTCTAAGGGGTTTTTCGGGGTGCTGAACACGAATTCGAAGTCCGTTTTTCAATAAAACGCTTCCTTCATGGTTATTTTCGCAATTTTTCATCAAAATTGCTCAAAAATTATCTCTGTTTAATCCCTTTCAAACCTACTCTCTAAGGGGTTTTTCGGGGTGCTGAACACGAATCTGAAGTCCGTTTTTCGATAAAACGCTTCCTTCATGGTTATTTTCGCGATTTTTCATCAAATTGCTCAAAAATTATCTCTGTTTTAATCCTTTTCAAACCTACTCTCTAAGGGGTTTTTCGGGGTGCTGAACACGAATCTGAAGTCCGTTTTTCGATAAAACGCTTCCTTCATGGTTATTTTCGCGATTTTTCATCAAAATTGCTCAAAAATTATCTCTGTTTAATCGCTTTCAAACCTACTCTCTAAGGGGTTTTCGGGGTGCTGAACACGAATCTGAAGTCCGTTTTTCGATAAAACGCTTCCTTCATGGTTATTTTCGCGATTTTTCATCAAAATTGCTCAAAAATTATCTCTGTTTAATCCCTTTCAAACCTACTCTCTAAGGGGTTTTTCGGGGTGCTGAACACGAATCTGAAGTCCGTTTTTCGATAAAACGCTTCCTTCATGGTTATTTTCGCGATTTTTCATCAAAATTGCTCAAAAATTATCTCTGTTTAATCCCTTTCAAACCTACTCTCTAAGGGGTTTTTCGGGGTGTTGAACACGAATCTGAAGTCCGTTTTTCGATAAAACGCTTCCTTCATGGTTATTTTCGCGATTTTTCATCAAAATTGCTCAAAAATTATCTCTGTTTAATCTTTCAAACCTACTCTCTAAGGGGTTTTTCGGGGTGCTGAACACGAATTCGAAGTCCGTTTTTTCGATAAAACGCTTCCTTCATGGTTATTTTCGCTTTTCTTCATCAAAATTGCTCAAAAATTATCTCTGTTTAATCGCTTTCAAACCTACTCTCTAAGGGGTTTTTCGGGGGTGCTGAACACGAATTCGAAGTCCGTTTTTCGATAAAACGCTTCCTTCATGGTTATTTTCGCGATTTTTCATCAAAATTGCTCAAAAATTATCTCTGTTTAATCCTTTCAAACCTACTCTCTAAGGGGTTTTTCGGGGTGCTGAACACGAATTCGAAGTCCGTTTTTCGATAAAACGCTTCCTTCATGGTTATTTTCGCGATTTTTCATCAAAATTGCTGAAAAATTATCTCTGTTTAATCCCTTTCAAACCTACTCTCTAAGGGGTTTTTCGGGATGCTGAACACGAATTGAAGTCCGTTTTTCGATAAAACGCTTCCCTTCATGGTTATTTTCGCGATTTTTCATCAAAATTGCTCAAAAATTATCTCTGTTTAATCGCTTTCAAACCTACTCTCTAAGGGTTTTCGGGGTGCTGAACACGAATCTGAAGTCCTTTTTCGATAAAACGCTTCCTTCATGGTTATTTTCGCGATTTTTCATCAAAATTGCTCCAAAATAAACTCTGTTTAATCCCTTTCAAACCTACTCTATAAGGGGTTTTTCGGGGTGCTGAACACGAATCTGAAGTCCTTTTTTCGATAAAACGCTTCCTTCATGGTTATTTTCGCGATTTTTCATCAAAATTGCTCAAAAATTATCTCTGTTTAATCCGCTTTCAAACCTACTCTCTAAGGGGTTTTTCGGGGTGCTGAACACGAATCTGAAGTCCGTTTTTCGATAAAACGCTTCCTTTATGGTTATTTTCGCGTTTTTTCATCAAAATTGCTCAAAAATAAACTCTGTTTAATCGCTTTTCAAACCTACTCTCTAAGGGGTTTTCGGGGTGCTGAACACGAATCTGAAGTCCGTTTTTCGATAAAACGCTTCCTTCATGGTTATTTTTGCGATTTTTCATCAAAATTGCTCAAAAATTATCTCTGTTTAATCCCTTTCAAACCTACTCTCTAAGGGGTTTTTCAGGGTGCTGAACACGAATCTGAAGTCCGTTTTTCGATAAAACGCTTCCTTCATGGTTATTTTTGTGTTTTTTCTTCATAATTGCTCAAAAATTATCTCTGTTTAATCGCTTTCAAACCTACTCTCTAAGGGGTTTTCGGGGTGCTGAACACGAATCTGAAGTCCGTTTTTCGATAAAACGCTTCCTTCATGGTTATTTTTGCGTTTTCATCAAAATTGCTCAAAAATAATCTCTGTTTAATCGCTTTCAAACCTACGCTCTAAGGGTTTTTCGGGGTGCTGAACACGAATCTGAAGTCCGTTTTTCGATAAAACGCTTCCTTCATGGTTATTTTCGCGTTTTTTCATCAAAATTGCTCGAAAATTAACTCTGTTTAATCGCTTTCAAACCTACTCTCTAGGGGCTTTTTCGGGGTGCTGAACACGAATCTGAAGTCCGTTTTTCGATAAAACGCTTCCTTCATGGTTATTTTCGCGATTTTTTTCATCAAAATTGCTCAAAAATTATCTCTGTTTAATCCCTTTCAAACCTACTCTCTGGGTTTTTTTGGGGTGCTGAACACGAATTCGAAGTCCTTTTTTCGATAAAACGATTCCTTCATGGTTATTTTCGCGATTTTTCATCAAAATTGCTCAAAAATAATCTCTGTTTAATCCCTTTCAAACCTACTCTCTAAGGGGTTGTTCGGGGTGCTGAACACGAATCTGAAGTCCTTTTTTTCGATAAAACGCTTCCTTCATGGTTATTTTCGCGATTTTTCATCAAAATTGCTCAAAAATTTAATCTCTGTTTAATCCCTTTCAAACCTACTCTCTAAGGGGTTTTTCGGGGAGCTGAACACGAATCTGAAGTCCTTTTTTCGATAAAACGCTTCCTTCATGGTTATTTTCACGTTTTTTCATCAAAATTGCTCAAAAATAAACTCTGTTTAATCGCTTTCAAACCTACTCTCTAGGGGGTTTTCGGGGTGCTGAACACGAATCTGAAGTCCGTTTTTCGATAAAACGCTTCCTTCATGGTTATTTTCGCGTTTTTTCATCAAAATTGCTCAAAAATTAACTCTGTTTAATCGCTTTCAAACCTACTCTCTAAGGGGTTTTTCGGGGTGCTGAACACGAATCTGAAGTCCGTTTTTCGATAAAACGCTTCCTTCATGGTTATTTTCGCGTTTTTTCATCAAAATTGCTCAAAAATTATCTCTGTTTAATCCCTTTCAAACCTACTCTCTAAGGGGTTTTCGGGGTGCTGAACACGAATCTGAAGTCCGTTTTCGATAAAACGCTTCCTTCATGGTTATTTTCGCGATTTTTCATCAAAATTGCTCAAAAATTAACTCTGTTTAATCCCTTTCAAACCTACTCTCTAAGGGGTTTTTCGGGGTGCTGAACACGAATTCGAAGTCCGTTTTTCGATAAAACGCTTCCTTCATGGTTATTTTTCGCGATTTTTCATCAAAATTGCTCAAAAATTATCTCTGTTTAATCCCTTTCAAACCTACTCTCTAAGGGTTTTTTCGGGGTGCTGAACACGAATTCGAAGTCCGTTTTTCGATAAAACGCTTCCTTCATGGTTATTTTCGCGATTTTTCATCAAAATTGCTCAAAAATTATCTCTGTTTAATCCCTTTCAAACCTACTCTCTAAGGGGTTTTCGGGGTGCTGAACACGAATTCTGAAGTCCGTTTTTCGATAAAACGCTTCCTTCATGGTTATTTTCGCGATTTTTCATCAAAATTGCTCAAAAATTATCTCTGTTTAATCCCTTTCAAACCTACTCTCTAAGGGGTTTTCAGGGTGCTGAACACGAATCTGAAGTCCGTTTTTCGATAAAACGCTTCCTTCATGGTTATTTTCGCGATTTTTCATCAAATTGCTCAAAAATTAACTCTGTTTAATCGCTTTCAAACCTACTCCCTAAGGGGTTTTTCGGGGTGCTGAACACGATTCTGAAGTCCGTTTTTCGATAAAACGCTTCCTTCATGGTTATTTTCGCGTTTTTTCATCAAAATTGCTCAAAAATTAACTCTGTTTAATCGCTTTCAAACCTACTCTCTAAGGGGTTTTCGGGGTGCTGAACACGAATCTGAAGTCCGTTTTTTTCGATAAAACGCTTCCTTCATGGTTATTTTCGCGATTTTTCATCAAAATTGCTCAAAAATTATCTCTGTTTAATCCTTTCAAACCTACTCTCTAAGGGGTTTTCGGGGTGCTGAACACGAATCTGAAGTCCGTTTTTCGATAAAACGCTTCCTTCATGGTTATTTTCGCGATTTTTCATCAAAATTGCTCAAAAATTATCTCTGTTTAATCCCTTTCAAACCTACTCTCTAAGGGGTTTTCGGGGTGCTGAACACGAATCTGAAGTCCGTTTTTCGATAAAACGCTTCCTTCATGGTTATTTTCGCGTTTTTTCATCAAAATTGCTCAAAAATTATCTCTGTTTAATCCCTTTCAAACCTACTCTCTAAGGGGTTTTCGGGGTGCTGAACACGAATCTGAAGTCCGTTTTTCGATAAAACGCTTCCTTCATGGTTATTTTCGCGTTTTTTCATCAAAATTGCTCAAAAATTATCTCTGTTTAATCCTTTCAAACCTACTCTCTAAGGGGTTTTTCGGGGTGCTGAACACGAATCTGAAGTCCGTTTTTCGATAAAACGCTTCCTTCATGGTTATTTTCGCGATTTTTCATCAAATTGCTCAAAATTAACTCTGTTTAATCGCTTTCAAACCTACTCTCTAAGGGGTTTTCGGTGCTGAACACGAATTCGAAGTCCGTTTTTCGATAAAACGCTTCCTTCATGGTTATTTTCGCGATTTTTTTCATCAAAATTGCTCAAAAATTAACTCTGTTTAATCGCTTTCAAACCTACTCTCTAAGGGGTTTTTCGGGGTGCTGAACACGAATTCTGAAGTCCGTTTTTCGATAAAACGCTTCCTTCATGGTTATTTTCGCGATTTTTCATCAAAATTGCTCAAAAATTAACTCTGTCCGTTTTTCAATAAAACGCTTCCTTCATGGTTATTTTCGCGATTTTTCATCAAAATTGCTCAAAAATTATCTCTGTTTAATCCCTTTCAAACCTACTCTCTAAGGGGTTTTTCGGGGTGCTGAACACGAATTCGAAGTCCGTTTTTCGATAAAACGCTTCCTTCATGGTTATTTTCGCGATTTTTCATCAAAATTGCTCAAAAATTATCTCTGTTTAATCCCTTTCAAACCTACTCTCTAAGGGGTTTTTCGGGGTGCTGAACACGAATTCGAAGTCCGTTTTTCGATAAAACGCTTCCTTCATGGTTATTTTCGCGATTTTTCATCAAAATTGCTCAAAAATTATCTCTGTTTAATCCCTTTCAAACCTACTCTCTAAGGGGTTTTTCGGGGTGCTGAACACGAATTCGAAGTCCGTTTTTCGATAAAACGCTTCCTTCATGGTTATTTTCGCGATTTTTCATCAAAATTGCTCAAAAATTATCTCTGTTTAATCCCTTTCAAACCTACTCTCTAAGGGGTTTTTCGGGGTGCTGAACACGAATTCGAAGTCCGTTTTTCGATAAAACGCTTCCTTCATGGTTATTTTCGCGATTTTTCATCAAAATTGCTCAAAAATTATCTCTGTTTAATCCCTTTCAAACCTACTCTCTAAGGGGTTTTTCGGGGTGCTGAACACGAATTCGAAGTCCGTTTTTCGATAAAACGCTTCCTTCATGGTTATTTTCGCGATTTTTCATCAAAATTGCTCAAAAATTATCTCTGTTTAATCCCTTTCAAACCTACTCTCTAAGGGGTTTTTCGGGGTGCTGAACACGAATTCGAAGTCCGTTTTTCGATAAAACGCTTCCTTCATGGTTATTTTCGCGATTTTTCATCAAAATTGCTCAAAAATTATCTCTGTTTAATCCCTTTCAAACCTACTCTCTAAGGGGTTTTTCGGGGTGCTGAACACGAATTCGAAGTCCGTTTTTCGATAAAACGCTTCCTTCATGGTTATTTTCGCGATTTTTCATCAAAATTGCTCAAAAATTATCTCTGTTTAATCCCTTTCAAACCTACTCTCTAAGGGGTTTTTCGGGGTGCTGAACACGAATTCGAAGTCCGTTTTTCGATAAAACGCTTCCTTCATGGTTATTTTCGCGATTTTTCATCAAAATTGCTCAAAAATTATCTCTGTTTAATCCCTTTCAAACCTACTCTCTAAGGGGTTTTTCGGGGTGCTGAACACGAATTCGAAGTCCGTTTTTCGATAAAACGCTTCCTTCATGGTTATTTTCGCGATTTTTCATCAAAATTGCTCAAAAATTATCTCTGTTTAATCCCTTTCAAACCTACTCTCTAAGGGGTTTTTCGGGGTGCTGAACACGAATTCGAAGTCCGTTTTTCGATAAAACGCTTCCTTCATGGTTATTTTCGCGATTTTTCATCAAAATTGCTCAAAAATTATCTCTGTTTAATCCCTTTCAAACCTACTCTCTAAGGGGTTTTTCGGGGTGCTGAACACGAATTCGAAGTCCGTTTTTCGATAAAACGCTTCCTTCATGGTTATTTTCGCGATTTTTCATCAAAATTGCTCAAAAATTATCTCTGTTTAATCCCTTTCAAACCTACTCTCTAAGGGGTTTTTCGGGGTGCTGAACACGAATTCGAAGTCCGTTTTTCGATAAAACGCTTCCTTCATGGTTATTTTCGCGATTTTTCATCAAAATTGCTCAAAAATTATCTCTGTTTAATCCCTTTCAAACCTACTCTCTAAGGGGTTTTTCGGGGTGCTGAACACGAATTCGAAGTCCGTTTTTCGATAAAACGCTTCCTTCATGGTTATTTTCGCGATTTTTCATCAAAATTGCTCAAAAATTATCTCTGTTTAATCCCTTTCAAACCTACTCTCTAAGGGGTTTTTCGGGGTGCTGAACACGAATTCGAAGTCCGTTTTTCGATAAAACGCTTCCTTCATGGTTATTTTCGCGATTTTTCATCAAAATTGCTCAAAAATTATCTCTGTTTAATCCCTTTCAAACCTACTCTCTAAGGGGTTTTTCGGGGTGCTGAACACGAATTCGAAGTCCGTTTTTCGATAAAACGCTTCCTTCATGGTTATTTTCGCGATTTTTCATCAAAATTGCTCAAAAATTATCTCTGTTTAATCCCTTTCAAACCTACTCTCTAAGGGGTTTTTCGGGGTGCTGAACACGAATTCGAAGTCCGTTTTTCGATAAAACGCTTCCTTCATGGTTATTTTCGCGATTTTTCATCAAAATTGCTCAAAAATTATCTCTGTTTAATCCCTTTCAAACCTACTCTCTAAGGGGTTTTTCGGGGTGCTGAACACGAATTCGAAGTCCGTTTTTCGATAAAACGCTTCCTTCATGGTTATTTTCGCGATTTTTCATCAAAATTGCTCAAAAATTATCTCTGTTTAATCCCTTTCAAACCTACTCTCTAAGGGGTTTTTCGGGGTGCTGAACACGAATTCGAAGTCCGTTTTTCGATAAAACGCTTCCTTCATGGTTATTTTCGCGATTTTTCATCAAAATTGCTCAAAAATTATCTCTGTTTAATCCCTTTCAAACCTACTCTCTAAGGGGTTTTTCGGGGTGCTGAACACGAATTCGAAGTCCGTTTTTCGATAAAACGCTTCCTTCATGGTTATTTTCGCGATTTTTCATCAAAATTGCTCAAAAATTATCTCTGTTTAATCCCTTTCAAACCTACTCTCTAAGGGGTTTTTCGGGGTGCTGAACACGAATTCGAAGTCCGTTTTTCGATAAAACGCTTCCTTCATGGTTATTTTCGCGATTTTTCATCAAAATTGCTCAAAAATTATCTCTGTTTAATCCCTTTCAAACCTACTCTCTAAGGGGTTTTTCGGGGTGCTGAACACGAATTCGAAGTCCGTTTTTCGATAAAACGCTTCCTTCATGGTTATTTTCGTGATTTTTCATCAAAATTGCTCAAAAATTATCTCTGTTTAATCCCTTTCAAACCTACTCTCTAAGGGGTTTTTCGGGGTGCTGAACACGAATTCGAAGTCCGTTTTTCGATAAAACGCTTCCTTCATGGTTATTTTCGCGATTTTTCATCAAAATTGCTCAAAAATTATCTCTGTTTAATCCCTTTCAAACCTACTCTCTAAGGGGTTTTTCGGGGTGCTGAACACGAATTCGAAGTCCGTTTTTCGATAAAACGCTTCCTTCATGGTTATTTTCGCGATTTTTCATCAAAATTGCTCAAAAATTATCTCTGTTTAATCCCTTTCAAACCTACTCTCTAAGGGGTTTTTCGGGGTGCTGAACACGTGCTCAAAAAATTATCTCTGTTTAATCCCTTTCAAACCTACTCTCTAAGGGGTTTTTCGGGGTGCTGAACACGAATTCGAAGTCCGTTTTTCGATAAAACGCTTCCTTCATGGTTATTTTCGCGATTTTTCATCAAAATTGCTCAAAAAATTATCTCTGTTTAATCCCTTTCAAACCTACTCTCTAAGGGGTTTTTCGGGGTGCTGAACACGAATTCGAAGTCCGTTTTTCGATAAAACGCTTCCTTCATGGTTATTTTCGCGATTTTTCATCAAAATTGCTCAAAAATTATCTCTGTTCCCTTTCAAACCTACTCTCTAAGGGGTTTTTCGGGGTGCTGAACACGAATTCGAAGTCCGTTTTTCGATAAAACGCTTCCTTCATGGTTATTTTCGCGATTTTTCATCAAAATTGCTCAAAAATTATCTCTGTTTAATCCCTTTCAAACCTACTCTCTAAGGGGTTTTTCGGGGTGCTGAACACGAATTCGAAGTCCGTTTTTCGATAAAACGCTTCCTTCATGGTTATTTTCGCGATTTTTCATCAAAATTGCTCAAAAATTATCTCTGTTTAATCCCTTTCAAACCTACTCTCTAAGGGGTTTTTCGGGGTGCTGAACACGAATTCGAAGTCCGTTTTTCGATAAAACGCTTCCTTCATGGTTATTTTCGCGATTTTTCATCAAAATTGCTCAAAAATTATCTCTGTTTAATCCCTTTCAAACCTACTCTCTAAGGGGTTTTTCGGGGTGCTGAACACGAATTCGAAGTCCGTTTTTCGATAAAACGCTTCCTTCATGGTTATTTTCGCGATTTTTCATCAAAATTGCTCAAAAATTATCTCTGTTTAATCCCTTTCAAACCTACTCTCTAAGGGGTTTTTCGGGGTGCTGAACACGAATTCGAAGTCCGTTTTTCGATAAAACGCTTCCTTCATGGTTATTTTCGCGATTTTTCATCAAAATTGCTCAAAAATTATCTCTGTTTAATCCCTTTCAAACCTACTCTCTAAGGGGTTTTTCGGGGTGCTGAACACGAATTCGAAGTCCGTTTTTCGATAAAACGCTTCCTTCATGGTTATTTTCGCGATTTTTCATCAAAATTGCTCAAAAATTATCTCTGTTTAATCCCTTTCAAACCTACTCTCTAAGGGGTTTTTCGGGGTGCTGAACACGAATTCGAAGTCCGTTTTTCGATAAAACGCTTCCTTCATGGTTATTTTCGCGATTTTTCATCAAAATTGCTCAAAAATTATCTCTGTTTAATCCCTTTCAAACCTACTCTCTAAGGGGTTTTTCGGGTGCTGAACACGAATTCGAAGTCCGTTTTTCGATAAAACGCTCTTCATGGTTATTTTCGCGATTTTTCATCAAAATTGCTCAAAAATTATCTCTGTTTAATCCCTTTCAAACCTACTCTCTAAGGGGTTTTTCGGGGTGCTGAACACGAATTCGAAGTCCGTTTTTCGATAAAACGCTTCCTTCATGGTTATTTTCGCGATTTTTCATCAAAATTGCTCAAAAATTATCTCTGTTTAATCCCTTTCAAACCTACTCTCTAAGGGGTTTTTCGGGGTGCTGAACACGAATTCGAAGTCCGTTTTTCGATAAAACGCTTCCTTCATGGTTATTTTCGCGATTTTTCATCAAAATTGCTCAAAAATTATCTCTGTCTCTGTTTAATCCCTTTCAAACCTACTCTCTAAGGGGTTTTTCGGGGTGCTGAACACGAATTCGAAGTCCGTTTTTCGATAAAACGCTTCCTTCATGGTTATTTTCGCGATTTTTCATCAAAATTGCTCAAAAATTATCTTTGTTTAATCCCTTCGCTCTT
>JAVIWC010008290.1:0-12269 GCA_031894815.1 Creontiades dilutus
CCCAGTGATGTCCGGCCGATAGCGTCGAGTTGTAGTGAATGTGGATACTGGAGTGATAGCCGATGTGAATACTTGTAGTGTAGTTGGTAGCCGATACACGGATTGAAGCATTCTGATAATATATAGGTAAATATTATTCAATATTATTACTGGGGTTTATTATTCAATATTATTACTGGGGTAAATAAGTATTCTTTCACTGGGGTTTATTATTCAATTGGCTTGCGTTCATGATTTGAATCTTACAAAGCTTCGGAGTGTGCGTGTCTCACAGGTGATAGAGCGATTATTGAATTTCAGGAGATATGCATAGACCACGTAAATCGGTTCTCATCCAAAACACCTATTTGGATTGATCAGTTGATGATATTTGTGTGCCCCCTCTACATCTGTCTACCTTTGGCTACATCGTTTAAATTTGGATTTGGGGAAGTTTTAACGCAATACAAGTGCCAAAGGACTTGATAAATTATAGATGTTTTTATTGTGGGGGGGGGGGGGGTGTTGAGGTTCAATAAAAAAAAGGTGCAAATTCTTTCACTGGGGTTTATTATTCAATCGGCTTGCGTTCATGATTTGAATTTCTACTAAGCTTTGGAGTGTGCGTGTTTCACAGGATAGGGCGATTATTGAATATCAGGAGGCACACAAATATGATCAACTGATCAATCCAAATAGGTATTTTGGTCGAGAACAGATTCACGTGCTCCATGTATATCTCCTGAAATTCAATAATCGCCCTATCCTGTGAAACACGCACACTCCAAAGCTTAGTAGAAATTCAAATCATGAACGCAAGCCGATTGAATAATAAACCCCAGTGAAAGAATTTGCTGCGTTTTTTAGCGCAGTTTAATAAATTTCAAGTACGTATCTCAGAGCAAGTTTGTGTTCTGACTTCTTAACTGTATAGTTAACAGTTGATGAATTTATTTCGTGTAAAATTTGGTCAATATCAGAGCATATAAGCAATTTTCAGATATTTTCTATTACTGCAATTTTGGATTGAATTAAGATTATTGACGTCATCATATTGCAAAAAAGTCCGTTTTGTCCGTCAGGGGTTTAACAAAACTCGATTTGAATTGCCGCCTGCGGGTTAGTAGGTAAAGTGCTGTACCGGGCGCATGCTTGTACTGGGCGCCACCCTCGACATTTTGGGTAAGAAGTTACGTTGAAAGAAAGTTAGGGCCCTGATCCAACCATCCTTCGATGATAATGAGACAGGAAAGTGAAAACCAGATGACTGATAAGACTATTATCTCATCAGAGAATTACAAAGTTTTTGACATCTAACCTTGATAGTTGGTGGCTGCTGTACCTAAGGTGCCCTTGACCACGGTAAGTGATTAATTTTGTTGCAATACATTCTAGTGTGTAGAGAAACATTTCTTCTAAAGGGTAACCATGTCAGTTACCTTGGAAAAAAATTCAAGAACAGTTCCACCTTGATTTTTATATTTGGGAGAAGTGTCTGTACCGGGCGCCACTTGAATGTGTGTACCTGGCGCCTTCTCAACAACCTATTCCCTCCGTGTTAAGCTCCGATTTCAGTTTTATTAATGCTTTAAATTGTTGATCCGCAGATGCCTCGCAGCTAGGTGGGTTGACTGGGATGAAGGAGCACCAAACAACAATGTGGGCAAGTGGGTTCTAGTGAGGTTTGCGTGCCCGTAAGAAATTTTATGTCGGACAAGTGAAGGCAGTTTACGAAAACCTACATGCTACTGTCAAATTTGCTCGGAAGAGTAGGTCCATGTTCGTTTGGCCCACAGTTGGGGATACCAGCCAGATCAGGGTTTCCGATGTTGAGAAGATTCTTCCCAATCCTAAAATAGGAAGGAGAGGTTTTGAAAACGTGTCATTCGACGGACTGCACGTTATGTGATAACTAGTTTATATTTGGTTTAGTGCTAATGTGAAGTTACTTGCTCATGTTACCCTTAATGTTTCTCTAGGACTTGATGTGATTTTTTTAATAGTTGTTTACAAAACGTTACCCCACTTTTATATTTAAGACTACTTTACCTAAATATTGAGACTGAATTTCAATTGCCAATGTGGCCTGTTGGTCTATATTTTATAAAACAATATCCTCACTTTCACGAAACGTTTAATTATTTAACCAGTCTTCAAAAACCATTCAAATCTCCAAGGGTCGTAGGTGGCGCTCAGTACATTCATTGGTGGCGCCTGGTACATGCAAGTTTGTACTAGGCGCCACTTTGGAAGGGTTTTGGAAAACTAATGCAGCACTTAGTAGAATGATGATAAAAATATTTTTAAAACAGTGAATTGTAATCAACAAATTTCTTGATAGATCTAGCCCAAAAAAATCAAATTCCAACCATAAGAACGCTCAGGAAATTTAATATAGTAAAAAGTGGCGCCCGGTACAGCACCTACGTTTTAAGCCGAAGTGGCTGCACTGTCCACAGTAGTCCGTAGATTGTCATAAGGAACGTTCGTATGTATTGTTTTGTTGTCTCGACTGTTAGAATGGCTGTAAATAGTAAAGAATTAAGAAAAAAAGAGCTTATGGGATACTAGTTATATGAAGATAATTGTTATGGAATGTAAGCAATCCGGTCATTTAGACTGCGAAAATCTCTAGGTTTTACACTAGCATTTATAATGACAATCACCTGTACTATACTATTTGAAGTTTAGGTTTAAGCGCCAGTATTCAAACGTAGATTATTTTCAAACCCCCTTTCGTTAACTGAAAAGCCTAATTGAAATTCGTTGAAAATGGATAAAAACTGATATGTTACGCTTCTGAAAGAGATTCACAAGAAAAGTTTCGTTTTTCCATCCCGATTACACAAGCTATGCCTGATTTTGCTTTATAATTTTCAATAGTATAATTATTATTGATAACCTATTAAGTATCATCCAAAATCCGTCTCTCTCTCCGAAACTTCTGAACGAATGTTTATTAATTTATTTACATACGGCTTACGCCAATTACAAAATTATGAAAGGGCAGTTGGCGCTACAGATAAAAGAAAGCTTAAATGGGGAAAAACATAATGATAATAGAACTTCTATACCAAATTATAATCGACACTTGAACACACACACACACACACACAAACAAACAAACACACACTCAATGCGAGGGCTAGAACAACAGAGAGATGTTAATGAAACGTTGGTCAAAAATCACATTTTCGAAAGAACACTATTATATTTAAGTTCGTTATTGATAGACGTGCCTTCAAGGAATCGAATGAGCCCACCCGGACCGCTTTACGTTCATCCTTACCCTCTCCCTAGGGGTTAGAACTTTGACAGAAAAAAGAAAAGCAACACGAATGTGAGTGCCAACGTGGTTGGACACAGTGCAAATCGCCAAGTATCAAAATTTGATACATTTTAATTTTGATTGATAAATTTTGATACATTTAATGTGGATTGTATCAGCTGATAAAATTGTTTCAGCAGTTCCTTTTGAAATTTAGTCTTTTTCAAGTTTTATGTAATATTATTGTGGACAACTGATGGACTAGTGGGTGTTTTAATTTAATACGCTAAATGCACTCGTGACTTCTCGTCTATCGAAGCAATTGTGCTGTTGTACAAGTCTTTGGTTCTCCCGATTTTGTAGTCTAGTACAGTTTGGTCCTCATTTGATGCAGCATACAAGTACCCATTGGAGAGAATTCAACGGAAGCTCATGCATTACCTTGCATTCAAACTGAAAATACCAATGGAGGTTGATTTCAGACAACTGGCTCCCGAGTACGGGTTGCCCACTCTTGAAAGCCGTAGAGAGGTGGCAGACATAATATTTTTTCACAAGCTTGTGAACGGAGTTCTTCATCCCCATCGCTTCTCTCTCAAGTCAATATAAATGTGCCTCCCTACAGATCTCGGCAAACACTCTTGTTCCAAGTGCCTTTCGCAGCCCACAATTATCTTCGGAACCGACCATTGTGTCTTTTGTCTGGTGAGGTCAACGCTTTCCTGGATTCAAGTGACTGCGATGTATTCAATACCTCTTTCCATACCCTGAAGTGTCAACTGGCTGAAATTTTCTATTAGTGAATTGTTCTCATTTATTGTATTTTTGCATTCTTTCTGTCTCCGTGTTTTGTTATTTACTTCTTAGCCTTTTGTAATATCAAGTCGTAATTTATTAACTCGTTCAGTATTTTCTTTGTATATTGCCTATTGCAGTTCATTTAAACAAATAGGTAAATTTCAGTTTTCTACGTCGTGTCTATTTACACGTTATTGCACCGTTGTAAGTATTGACATTCCATTTACCTGACCCCTGGGAATATAAGCTCGTACTGGCTTGGCGGACCGTGGGTAGAAGACTATGATTCACTATAAAATAATGTGTCAAGAGTTGATGGCGTTCTGTTATTTGTCATAAAAATTACATGATGACAGCGGTGGGATCCCAACCCACGCCCTTTCGGACTGGTGCCCGCGAATCCAAGATAATGATGAATTTCAAATTCTATAGATCTCCAGATACATCTAGCATCTCCACCAACGGAACTAGATCGGCGGATTTATTGTACTGGTGAAAACTGTTTTATTCTTTGCTAGTTCTTTATATGATTCACTATAATTATAATGTGACAACAGTTCATTACGTTCTGTCATTTGCCATAAATATAACAAAATTAATAGGAAAAATAGGGAAAAACATAGGTTTTGACGGAGCAATTCAAAGAGTTTGGCATCGGATTTGTTCCAAATCCGCTAAATTGAATGGTGATTCTGGTTGGCCTCCTCGCTCTCTTATAAAAGGGATTTTCAAGCTCTCTTCCTAGGTCGGAAGGACTGAATCAACCGTTCAATGAATAGATTTCAATCAATTTCAATATTCCAATCAATAAGTGGACTAGGTCACTCGCGACGAAGTTGTGGAAACCCATTTCAATGAAAATGGAGTAAAATAGAACGTTGAATTTCTACGGAACAAATAAAAGAGCATGGAAGGGATTCCAGGGACAACAAAGGTGATTCTGCCTTTGCAAGTGGCAATCTGAATGAGTCCAATCATAGCTTTATTTTTGATCTGACAAACAGGCAATATATAGAATTTCCTCACTTTCGCTCAAAGGGGGTGGATATGCTAGAAAAATTCGGAATTGTTAAGAGTGATAGGTCAGGAAAATGTTTAAATGATGTTATTCTTCAAAATATAACACCATGAATGGGTTCATTTTTTGCAATAAGTTTAGCTTCTCAACACTGTTACTGTTGATGTGCTATCTGTGGCATTGGTTGGTCCTAATCGTCGAAATCGAGCCAACTGTGTCAATCTTATTTTCGTGCCGATATAAGATGGACTATTCGATCTACAGTTCATGTTTGTTAGTGAAAATGCTCGAAAACGTATGATCGAACGATCCAATCCTCTCTCCTGGAATGCTTAATGTTTTGGCGGATGTTTTTATCTCAGTTCAATTGTCTTTCATGGGATTTCTAAATTTTTAAAGTCAATTTTGTAGTGTCAGTTTTTAAGAGAATTCGCACTTGCTCACAATCAGGCTGCAAGACTTATTTATTAATGAAATGTCTGTGTCAAAGGTTGGGCAGTACGCAACTGTTTCAACTATTGTTTCTTGTTACAGCTCAGCGAATTGAGATCCAACTCCGTACAATACGGGCGGAGAATGAGGAATGCGGGATATTCCTTTGGTGGGGAATGTGGTTGCCCCCTTTGGCGGTGGATTCGTGTACACAGGCGGTTAACGGGTCAAAAACTGCACTCCGTTGTGATACCGCCGACCACAAAGGAAAAAAGCTTTCAACGCCGGGCTCTTGCGGCGATCAAACGCGGGAGAAGAGGCGCGGAAGGGTATCCAGCTGTCAATCGATAAATTCTCAGTGGTTATATCGTTGTATTCGAACTTCAGAGCGCGAGGAGAGCTGACGTCTGTGTAACGCCGACGGACAAAGCGATGGAATGGAAAGGGCAATTTGATTCTACCCTGAGGACTGCGTTCCTACCGCATTTGCACAGTAAAAGTTATTTAAATCTTCTAACAGCCACACGTTCATGCAGTGTGCAGTTTATTGGTTGCGATATATTTGGACGGTGGAGAAGGTGATAGCAGTTGCTCCACAACCAACAGTAAAGTTTGTCTCTCCCGATTCGGGAATAGATGAAATAATGGAAAATCTCGTCGTTGTGAGGGGCTTGTTTATATCAGGGAGTCCAAAGTGGTCCCATAAGAGACCAGCATCTCGCCGGACATCATCCGGTCCACGTAGCGTGTGCCCATCTTCTTCCTTCGTTCAGATAAGATTCTACATACTCCTCCGCTGTGTTACATATACTGATGAGATCCATCCATAATGTCATTTTAGTTTCTCTTAACGCATACGGAGATCTAGGTACCTCCTCATATATTAGTTTTCTTTGGCAAGAGGTAGTGGTTTTATTGTCCGCTTGGGGGTATTAATTTATGTAATGATCCACATCCTCATATTTAATTTCTTTTCATCGTATTAGAACTTTATGATGATCCGATAAACCGTCATAAGTTGAACTCTTTGTTCTCGATACTTTGATTTGCGGGAGTGGAAGATACCTCCATCGCCAATAACCAAGGTAGAGAATTCCCGATACCTGCGCGTTACAGTATGCAAATTTTAAAGGATCCGTCACAGTCCCTGATGTGACTACTTTCGAGTTGAGCTGATTGGCGATAAACTGCCCTGAAAAACCAGAGGCGTTTAAATTCAATGAACGAAATCGGGTACAAGAGGTTTTTCAACTGGGGCAGGCGCAGTAATGGTAACTGCAGTACGTACAAGAGAAACTGTCAAACAGCCGCCATCAACAACTCTTCCAACTTAAAGGAGCCATTGATCTCTCTTGATGTTAACATAGGAAACCTTTTTTGACTGTGACCTCGTAAGTTGTTGTGTTGCTCGTTTGTGGGTGTTGGGTGGTTCAAGTGGTTCAACAAACTTTTATCCGCAGTTGATAGTTTTGAACAGTAATTTGGAAGGTCGTACTCTGTTGACAATAGAATGATGGCGGCGTCATCCTTGGAACGAACCCAGAACAGAAAAGATCCAAGGAAGAATGATAGGTTTGTTCAACATCGAAGAAGATGCTTCCGCCTGCTCTCCTCAACTGAATAGAAGCTTAAGTGATGGCGTTGTACATAAGTATGTTCGAAAAGAATTTGGGACATTGGGCTGCCGCCAGCCACAAATCGTGGCTGTAGAAAGCTATGTCGTTGTTAAGACCTCCCGTTGAACTTGAAGGCTGTGCAGTCCTACCTCTACTTACCAGCTTTTCAGATGGTGATTGAAAGGATGATTGTATTATCCTGGTGGTCTCATTCGAATGACAGAACTAATTTCTATCTGACTCTAACAAAAGTACTACTCCATTGCTTCAGAAGTTTTTCGATTTCGAGCAAATTTCGGTTTTTTATAGAGACATCCTCAAATGTTATATTCTTTAAGGTTGATTTATCAAAATACCGAGATTACTGCCATATCCCGGTTTGATGTCGCATTTGTGAGCCGAATAATCTCAGATCCAGTAAGGTAACGGTACCGGTAGTGGCCACAGTTAAGAATTTTTTTCTTTAGTTTTGACAATTGTGGGCCAACAGTAGTACTGACTTTCTTCAGGACTCATTTAGAATATAGCCCGACTCTTCCCTAACATATCCATTGCCTAAAACTATCAAAAGAACAATTTTTTCTATTTTTTTATTAATTTTTTCTCACACCTTTATTTTGATCTAGTAGTGGCCACATCAAATTACGAAATTTCAGTTGTGGCCACGTGCATGTCTCAGTAGTGGCCACTTGACATTTTGCCCTCCTTACGTGTTTAATATCATTAAATTCAATACCAGATGAACAAAATTGATTTTATCCAGTAGAAGCTCTAGCATACAGCCCAACAAACGAGGAAACTAGGGACGGTCATATTGAGAAGTTTACCACAATTTCCAATGATGCTCTGCGCACTCCTAGTTCAACCTCTGACTACAAGATGACATGAGCTGTACCTCCTGCAAGTTTGAAGCCACTAGGAGACCGGGAATCCTTATTTCTCAAATATAAACTTTAAAATGGCCACTACTGGAGCAGTGGCCACTACCGGTGCCGTTACCTTAGTCTCCAAAAAACGGTTTTTTCGATTTGTGAAAATTAGGTATCTTGATACGTAAGCCCACAACTTTTAAAAAGGGGCCGACATATTGCTTAAGCAAATTTCTTTTGCTTAGCTTTTACATAAGTTTGGTGGGCGAGCGATGCAATAAGCCACAACGTGGGACACACCATAAGACATTTGTTAACTGTTAATTCACAAACACGGTTGTCCATGATTTCTATCCCGCCGAAGTCCTGGACACTGGTAGTCCATACATAGCTGCAAACATATGTAAACATATATATCTTTCACTGGGGTTTATTATTCAATGATTCATGATTTGAATTTTTACTAATCTTTGGAGTGTGCGTGTTTCACAGGTGATATAGCGATTATTGAATTTCAGGAGATATGCATAGAGCACGTAAATCGGTTCTCAACCAAAATACCTATTTGGATTGATGAGTTGATTATATTTGTGTGCCTCCTGAAATTCAATAATCGGTCTATCACCAGTGAAACACGCACACTCCAAAGCTCAGTAGAAATTCAAATCATGAATCACTGAAAAATAAACCCCAGTGAAAGAATTTGCAGCGTTTTCTTCAAGAGCGATTACAATGGAAAAATATTCTAAATTGAAAATTTTAAATTTCGTAAGACGGAGCATGCATATCAGAATGCTTCAACCCGTGTTTTCAGGGATTGTTCGGACTTATTAGTTATATTTTATAGTTTGTTCAATAGTTGAACATGCCTACCTTTATTTTCTCAAGTTATCCTCCTGCATTACAATAAATTTACCCTAATTCAATATTTACTTCACCTAATTGAACGAAGTTCTTTAGTCAATAATAATTTTCAATGATCTATACAGTCATGTTATGGGTACGAGGAAGCTATGTGCCACACCCTCTTGGCAGACGTTTTTTAGGTTTTTAGGGATTTTACAAAACTTTGACAACCCTCGAAGGGCACTTTAAATTAAGTGAGAGAGCTGGCTAAAGAATTGGGGTGTTGTCGGACCAATATTGAAAGATATATATATATATCTATTTTTATATATGAAAATTTATATATATCAATGTTTATATATGAAATAATACTTGAATAATCAATATTTGAATTTCGCATTGTTTTCTGTCTTTGCAGGTGATGGGAAGTGACCTCACTGGTACTGACATGTTGACACAGGTACGCGTGGTTGGCTTGGATATTTGTCGAGTTTTCTTGTATTAAGTGGTATGGGTTGAAGAAATTTTCTAGTAAAATAATGTTTAGGTCGATTAGGTAACTTTTTGATGGAATTTCGAGCGTTGGGGAAAGTAAAATCTGGCACAAATCTTCACCTAGGAGAAAAAGGGCGTTTTCGCCTCGTCACCACCTTGTTCGTTGGGAATGGGGACAATTTGTTGATCAAGAAGGCCACGAGAGTGACATCAAGGGGGTTAGATGGATGGGGAGGGGGTATGACGCGCGGTAAACTTGGCTTTACTCATCGAAAAGTTTCCTCAACAGCTACCTCCTTCGGCTCCACTTCCCTCGCCATAACCGCCTTCTAACCTCTCCTCTTTTCCTAACCTCACTCCACTAACCAACCCAACCCCCTCGACCCCATCCAAACCTAACTCCCTGTAACCTCCCTAGTTCCCTCCCTAACCAAACCTCACTCCCCTGCATCCTCCCTCCCCCGGACATCACTCTCCTTCCCTCGCCATCCCGTCGACATCGTCTTCACCTTGAAGACGGAAAAGTTGCCGAGCGAAGGGAGTGACAGAGGTTCGTTCCACCTCCTCTCGAGAAGTAGCGACCGTAATTAAATTCCTTCCACCCACTTCGCAGCCACTTTTCTCCACCTCCGGGGGCGGCTTCGCCCGCGTTCCCCAGGATATTATAGACACATTTCAGTAATTGACCGAGTTCGTGGGGAAAATGCTGTAGGGAGCAACTACACGTGTAATGAACATGAACGGCCTCGTATAATTGCATGCTTCAGGATGCTGCAGAAATGAACACGGCAGTAAAAGATATACATTTATTTATACAGAAAAAAACAGAGAGAGAGTGAGAGAGAGAGAGAGAGAGAGTGAGAGAGAGAGAAAGAGAGAGAGAGAGAGAGAGAGAGAGAGAGAGAGAGAGAGAGAGAGAGACCTATTATTTACAGCATTTCCAAGACAAATGAAATCTTTGCCATATCAAATCATACCAGCACGAGAACCCGGAGATGCTCAACTTTTTGGACAAAAAAGGAGAACTGCGGTGCCTCAAGCGAAACAAGCCAGTGGACCTGGTTACAAGTTACAGTGCAAGCTAGTTCTAGTACCTCAGTTTTACAGTCCTATTTTGATTGGTAGGTTTGCTGAAGTCCCAAGCTGTATACCGTGTCCACTTATGGGATAAAATATTGCTAGATGATGTATATTACAATCAGTTGCAATAAATAAAACCACGAAAAAAACTAGAGAGAGATCTACTTCGAAAATCCTTTCTCCAATTGCTTTAATTGTTAATATTGGATTATTAATTTCATCTATTAAATACATAATTTTTAGTGATGGTAAGGCAATAAATATTAGTGTAATTGCTGGAAGTATTGTTCACAATAATTCAATTGTTTGTCCTTCAAGTAAATATCGGCTAATGTGTTTATTATATATTGTTTTTAATATTATAAATGATACTATAATAGTAATTATTGATAAAATTATTATTGTATGGTCATAAAAAACATTAATTGTTCTATTAATGGTGAATTTCTATCTTGAAATGATAATTTTGATCAAGTAGGCATATTCTAATAAAAGATTAATCTTTATATATGGATTTTAAGTCCATAGCATTTATCTGCCATATTAGAATGAATTAATAATAGGTAAGTCAACATATGAATGTTCAGCTGGGGGCGTTCTTTGTATTCATTCTATTCTCTTTGTATATCATTTCACTCATTTCCTCAATAGGTTTCATTTGATATGGAAAAGATTTCATTTGGCTTGGAAATGATGTATGATTCGACATTCGAGCTAATCTTTTCTCAGGAGACGGTCATAGCGCCCCAAAGACATTGGACTGCATTTGCCTTCGATATTGAGGAAGCAATAGTCCATGAATTCTCGAACGCTATTCGGAAAATCATAAAAACTATTCTATGTCTTTCTCAAAATGTGATTGGACCAGAGGAGATTCGTACTAATAAAAGCTTTGAGTTGAAGCAAGAATATTAGACTAATTAGTAAATCGACTACCCTTGGGTTGAAGTAAATACTTCAATTGCAAAGTGAAATACATTTTCCTTCCTCCGTTCACACCCAAAGTGTTTTCCGGCACATTTGGACCCCTTTATCTTCCACGATGACATCAAATTGACTCATTACCAGATTCCCCTTCTCCAAGTTAACTACCCAAAACTTCAACGGCGCGAGGGGTGTAATCTCATATCCCGTTCACCTCGTCAGGGGAGTTGAAGTAGAAATAGCTGATCACGCCAGTTTCCGATACCCGCCCTCTGTCGTGCCCGCCACTAACTGCGCGAAAGCTGATATTGCCAAAACGCTACTTTGCATGCGACCTGAGCCGTTTTAATCTGAGCTCACCCCCGCCACAATTCGACGCGAAACAACGGGAAATCTACCTCAGCAGCCCCTCATTATGCTGATGGGAGGATCCAAACATAAATAGCAGGTTTTGAAGGGGCCTAAATGCCGATATTCGTTTTTGCGATGACTTCGAAATGGATTTTACCTTCCGCCCTTCCAAGGGAAAATCGGGAGGCCGTGAAAGCTGACGAACCAACGGATATTGCCGCCGTGAACAAAATTAAACGTCCAATCTGACGAAGATTATTAATAAAATTAATGTTTACTCGGCGTATTAAAATTAATAATAAATATTCGCTTAATATTTTAATTTGTGTTGTCTGCGCTTCTCTTTACGTCCCTACAAATGATTTGGATTCAAAACCATATGAAATGGATTTCAAAAGTGCAGAGTGTCGATACATTTTAACTCAATCTTATAGTTTTCTTCCTATGCAATTGATGGAATAAAGTTATCAGCTTTTGAATTTAAGTCAAATCATAACACATTTGAATTCCGTTGAAACTCTATTTTGACACTTAAAACTGTAATTTTTTCCACTACCTAATTGACCGATTTTACACGAACTTGGAGGATAACG
>JAVIWC010008292.1:0-11911 GCA_031894815.1 Creontiades dilutus
AAAGGTGACAGATTAAATGGCATTACCCATCAAGCGGATCGCGAAGGCAACAACAGATATGATTTGCCCCACCAAACGAGCCCCGCCGCGCGGCGGAAAGGGATTTCAGGTGAAGGGGAACGGTGGCGGCGCACTATGTATTATTTTGCCAATCTGGGAGGTCAAAAATGAGAAATATGAAGTTCGTATTTAGGGTTATCCAGTATAATATGTGTGGAGTATAAGGTCCAACGGTGTTGAAAACGATGCGGAACAAATTTTAAACCTCGACCCGGGAACTGAAGACCAGCTCAAACATGAGTGTTTTATTGACCCCGGTAAGTAACTCGCAAAGGCGTGAAAAGCAGTCGTCTTCAAGTTGTTCCTGCGAGTGGATGTGGATCGCAGTATCGACCCCGATATTTTTCGTCACCTCCATACCTCTCAGGTAAGTGAAAAAATACGTTGTTATTTTTTTAAATGGATTTTTAGCTTGTAATCAATATTTTTTTTTTTAGTTAAAAATAGCGGTTTTTTGTTGTTAATCCTTCCACGTTTTGGAGAATAACTTTTGGATTCCAAGAGATGCCTTCGAAAATCAAATATTCCTAGACTTTTGGGGACCTATAGAAGACAAAACAAAAAAAAAATTTTGCGTATCGTTGCGTCTCCGGTAGAAATCGTCGAAAATGTAATGTAAACTCGTTTTTTTTCAGGATGCTATTGTGATTTACTACCTATTGTGATTCCGCCTTATATGATAATATTGAGACTGGTTTGCATAATATCTATTATGAAACTACCTATTGTGATTATGTAAGACTATTGTGATTCATAAAAAAGTGACTGTTGAGGCAATGTGAGACTACTATGTTATTGTGATTTCTTATAAAGACGTTTATACAATTCAGTAACTTTAATTTTTTGTTGTACTACACATTTCCAATCGGATTACCAACCCGGAACTACAGGGATCAGGTATTGTCCTGCAACCTCGAGTATTAAAGTAATTTAGTTAATTAAGTTAATTAGAAAATGGACGACACCCCACATGCTCATATTGAACAAAAAGGAAATTTTTGAGTTTTTGGGACTCCCAAATTTGGATTTTGGAACACAGGGTGCCGGATGATTAGGTTCAGATCTATTCAGAACAAAAAAAAAAAAAAAAAAAAAAAAAAAAACATGATTCACAACAACCCAAAAGTCTACTTTGACCAAAAATGATGTTTTCGAGTTTCTGGACAACCTGAATTTGGATTTTGGAATCCTGGAGGCCAGAAAATCGGCTTGAGACGTGTTCAAATCGATTCAGCACCCAAAAAAACATGAAAAATGATACCCCACATGCCCATAAAGACCAAAAACGGTGTTTTCGAGTTTTTGGACCACCCAAATTTGGATTTTGGGCCGAAAAACGCTGTTTTTGCAATGCGCACGTGCTTAGGGAGGCCAAATTTGAATTCTACGCGTCTCAAAACATAAAACTCCAAGATTTCAGAATAATACCACACTTTTTCGATTTTTGACCTCCCAGATCGGGAAAATAATTCACTGTGCGGCGCAAGGTCACAGGATCACGGCGCAGGCCCCCGGCGCAGGTGAGCTGCCCCCACTCTCAGTAGACGCGAGCGAAGATGAGAGTTCAGGGAAGCCGGTAGCGAATCCGCAGAATATAATGACAATAAAGTTTCACTAACCTTCGGCTTAGATGAGCTTACTTTCCGAGTATGACTGTAGAAAACGATCGGTATCGACGTAATTAGTAATCTGGCGCGGATTTGAGAGAATACACGCACTAGAAATGACTCTTCAGAGCAGGTTAATGAGAGACCGATGTGACATCGACAAGTGCCCGGACCGTATCGGTCGTCGTAACCGTCGTCAGCAATGACATGAGACAAAATGAATATATATATATATTTAAATATCTAGATAAATATTATATTTTAATATATAGGTACATAACATATATTTTTTGCCACACTACTGTGTAATTACCTGTTTTCTATACGTGTTTATCACCTGAGAAAATCCATCATTACATTGTTTACTACAGTAAAACAATATTTACTATTGTAAAGTAATTTTGCTGATATAAACAAACATGTCTCATGTGTTATTTAATTTAAAATAATAGTTAATTTTACAATTATTGTTTAATCTTTGTTTAACTGACACTATGTTTAATCGGATTCAATTAAAAAATATGTAGTTTTTTAACTAAAAAAATCAAGGTTATTACTTGGATTAGGTAGGCTATATAAACTTTAGGTTGTCCGACAAATCTGGGGGGGGGGGGGTCTAAGCCTATGTTTGTAACACATTTTTTATCCTGTTGCATTGGTAATATACCTACCTATTTGTTAACTGGCCAGGTATCCAATAATAGAAGTAGTAAGTAGGTGTAAAATAATACGTAATAACATTTTTGGTTATTAATAATGGATAATGTTGGGTAACTTCATATCTGGTAGTTCCTTCACGTAGGTCCATTTTTCTTAATACTTAGCTTAGGCAAGTATGCCGGGTCGATTTTATACCAGTTGCTTCCGAGTCTACCAAGGTAACGGAAGCATTGTTTTCACTTTCGGAATGTGAAAATTTTTTTGTCTCCAAAATCAAAAATTCCACTCGCATTTTGCGTTTTAGACCTTTCTGAACAATTTTGGTTCCGTGTCTGTCTGTGTGTCTGTCTGTCTGTCAGCAACTCCTTGTTACGGGCAAAACTACACGAAGTTATAGTCCGATTTTGATGAAATTTTCAGGGATTGTGCGGGTCGGGGTGTAGATGGTCCCCTATGAGTTTCATGACCCCCGGAACAATAGTTGCCTCTGCGCATGCGCAAACGTGAAATCCTTGTTACGCTCATAACCCCGGGAGTTCATGACTGATTTCGATGAAATTTTCAGGGATTGTTAGGACTGATGTAATATTTTTGGAATATCCTATGCCTGCACTGCCGTCGTCTCCCATCACGGCAGAACTGTTTTTTCTTGACATTATACAGCCACTGTGCGGAGGGATGACGGCAGTTGTGTACTTTGCAACGACGCTGCAGTCAACCCAACATTATTTGATCCGTCATTGAAAGATGCTTATATTTTATTTTTAGAAATGTCACAATAATGATTTATCAATTCAGTCATCTATCCATTCAGCGTCAATGGCAATTTTTATTATTAGGTATATTTTACAGTTTGTTCAATAGTTGAACATGCCTACCTTTATTTTTTCAAGTTATGCTCCTGGATAGGAATAAATTTACCCTAATTGAACGAAGTTCTTTAGACAATAATAATTTTCAATGATCTATACAGTCATGTTATGGATACGAGGAAGCTATGTGCCACACCCACTTGGAAGACGTTTTTTTTTTTATTTTCTCGGATCGTGCCACTACAGCTGAAGCGCGGAATAGACCGGCCTGCCCTGACGTGATCTGACGTTGCAATGTGAATGGGTGGCCCCTTGACTCTGACCTGACTGTGGTCTGACGTTCCCGCTACCGCGAGTGTGAATCCACCTTCAGCATCCATCCACTTCGCAGGGAAAAAACTCCCGACACACAGCCGATGGATTCTACTCGATCGTCCCTCTAACGTAATAGCATTTCCGATTCGCCTTCTCTGTACTGTTCGGTTGTTAACAACGGAACAATAGGAAGTGGTATACAAATCAAAACAACTTCATCTATTCGTGTAACGGACTCGATAAAAGGGACGAGTCTTCGAAATCAAATGCGACCCGGCGCCGAAATAATCAAATACCATTGGCTGATGCGGGTCGTTGCTTGGCCAATGAGAAGGCTCGATTGCGGATTCGGTCCGCCACTGAACTGGAACAAGTCCGAGGATCTGAATCGTTTGACGGAATGAACGAATCCGGATTCGGTTCACCAAAAGAAACAACTTTTCTCTTCAATAGTTCACACATCCATAGTTTGTCGTTCGATTCTATTATTCTGATCGATTTTAATCACCAGTAGTTGGTGATTCACCACTGATGAATGAACTGAGTCTTAAATTAAGATTAGATTGCCTTATCAAGATAATAGATTAAAAATTTTTTAATTTAATTTTCCCATTATTCCTCCTGTAAAATCAGGCAAATAGACCCGCATAGCGAGCGTGCTTTGTGGATTGCATCCTCCTATTGGAAGGTTATTTGTACGACAAATCCTAGTGTGAATTTGTTAGGTACCTAGTTGGATTGGTCATTATCGAAAATTATTTTTTTAATTAAAAATTGTTTTCGCAAAATATCAGTGCTAAATTTGAAAACACTCTAAAATCGTTGTATAATAATTCGTCCTTTAAAATTCGCGTTGATGGTAGGGACTCTAAACCATATTGTATGTCGGAAGGGGTTTTACAGGGAATTAATTAGAATTATTTCGGTAGGTAAGGTGATATTAAATAGGTCGAGATCATTTTATTTTATTAACTGTGGCTTTTTATTTATTATTCAACCATAAACCATTGTAATCGCTCTTGAAAAAAAAAAAAAAAAATTCTAACCCCTCCTGAAAATTGTATGGTTTACGTTTCAAAGGGTGTAGAATCCGAATCTGCAATAAAAATTTTTCCGTCCGTCCGCCGTACGCACGATTCCTAACAAACGGCTGGAGCAAAAAATCTGAAATTTTTAGGAAAAATCCTTGTTGATCCGACAACGCCTCAATTCTTTAGCCAGCACTCTCACTTAATTCAAAGTGCTCTTTAAGGGTTGCCAAAGTTTTGTAAAATCCCTAGAAACCTCAAAAAAGGTCAAGGCGGCCTAAATTTGGACTCTTTTTGAAGAACTTTCCATGAGGAATCGAATGAGCCCTTCCCCAGGTTCGTAGCTCAAACCATTCCCGATATACGGCCCGATTTATGGTGGCAATATTTGCGTTTTTATTTTTTTATTATTGTTTATGTTTTCATCGCAGTAACCTAGTGATGTAGTAATGTGGATACTGGAGTGAACTCCTAAAAGGCTTTGTAGCCGATACACGAGTTGAAGCATGAAACGCTGCAAATTCTTTCGCAGGGGTTTATTATTCAATTGGCTTGCGTTCGTGATCTGAATTTCTACTAAGCTTTGGAGTGTGCGTGTTTCACAGGTGATAGAGTGATTATTGAATTTCAGGAGGCACACAAATATGATCCAACTGAACAATCCAAATAGGTATTTTGGTTGAGAACAGATTTACGAGCTCTATGTATCTCCTGAAATTCAATAATCGCTCTATCACCTGTGAAACAGGCACACTCCAAAGCTTAGTAGAAATTCAAATCATGAACGCAAGCCAATTGAATAATAAACCCTAGTGAAAGAATTTGTAGCGTTTTTAAATGAAATCTTGATGAAAAATCGCGAAAATAACCAAGAAGGAAGCGTTTTATCGAAAAACAGACTTCAGATTCGTGTTCAGCACCCCGAAAAACCCCTTAGAGAGTAGGTTTGAAAGGGATTAAACAGAGATAATTTTTGAGCCATTTTGATGAAAAATCGCGAAAATAACCATGAAAGAAGCGTTTTATCGAAAAACGGACTTCAGATTCGTGTTCAGCACCCCGAAAAACCCCTTAGAGAGTAGGTTTGAAAGGGATTAAACAGAGATAATTTTTGAGCAATTTTGATGAAAAATCGCGAAAATAACCATGAAGGAAGCGTTTTATCGAAAAACGGACTTCAGATTCGTGTTCAGCACCCCGAAACCCCTTAGAGAGTAGGTTTGAAAGGGATTAAACAGAGATAATTTTTGAGCAATTTTGATGAAAAATCGCGAAAATAACCATGAAGGAAGCGTTTTATCGAAAAACGGACTTCAGATTCGTGTTCAGCACCCCGAAAAACCACTTAGAGAGTAGGTTTGAAAGGGATTAAACAGAGATAATTTTTGAGCAATTTTGATGAAAAATCGCGAAAATAACCATGAAGGAAGCGTTTTATCGAAAAACGGACTTCAGATTCGTGTTCAGCACCCCGAAAACCCCTTAGAGAGTAGGTTTGAAAGGGATTAAACAGAGATAATTTTTGAGCAATTTTGATGAAAAATCGCGAAAATAACCATGAAGGAAGCGTTTTATCGAAAAACGGACTTCAGATTCGTGTTCAGCACCCCGAAAAACCCCTTAGAGAGTAGGTTTGAAAGGATTAAACAGAGATAATTTTTGAGCAATTTTGATGAAAAATCGCGAAAATAACCATGAAGGAAGCGTTTTATCGAAAAACGGACTTCAGATTCGTGTTCAGCACCCCGAAAAACCCCTTAGAGAGTAGGTTTGAAAGCGATTAAACAGAGATAATTTTTGAGCAATTTTGATGAAAAACGCGAAAATAACCATGAAGGAAGCGTTTTATCGAAAAACGGACTTCAGATTCGTGTTCAGCACCCCGAAAACCCCTTAGAGAGTAGGTTTGAAAGGGATTAAACAGAGATAATTTTTGAGCAATTTTGATGAAAAATCGCGAAAATAACCATGAAGGAAGCGTTTTATCGAAAAACGGACTTCAGATTCGTGTTCAGCACCCCGAAAAACCCCTTAGAGAGTAGGTTTGAAAGGGATTAAACAGAGATAATTTTTGAGCAATTTTGATGAAAAATCGCGAAAATAACCATGAAGGAAGCGTTTTATCGAAAAACGGACTTCAGATTCGTGTTCAGCACCCCGAAAAACCCCTTAGAGAGTAGGTTTGAAAGGATTAAACAGAGATAATTTTTGAGCAATTTTGATGAAAAATCGCGAAAATAACCATGAAGGAAGCGTTTTATCGAAAAACGGACTTCAGATTCGTGTTCAGCACCCCGAAAACCCCTTAGAGAGTAGGTTTGAAAGGGATTAAACAGAGTTAATTTTTGAGCAATTTTGATGAAAAATCGCGAAAATAACCATGAAGGAAGCGTTTTATCGAAAAACGGACTTCAGATTCGTGTTCAGCACCCCGAAAACCCCTTAGAGAGTAGGTTTGAAAGGGATTAAACAGAGATAATTTTTGAGCAATTTTGATGAAAAATCGCGAAAATAACCATGAAGGAAGCGTTTTATCGAAAAACGGACTTCAGATTCGTGTTCAGCACCCCGAAAAACCCCTTAGAGAGTAGGTTTGAAAGCGATTAAACAGAGATAATTTTTGAGCAATTTTGATGAAAAATCGCGAAAATAACCATGAAGGAAGCGTTTTATCGAAAAACGGACTTCAGATTCGTGTTCAGCACCCCGAAAACCACTTAGAGAGTAGGTTTGAAAGGGATTAAACAGAGATAATTTTTGAGCAATTTTGATGAAAAATCGCGAAAATAACCATGAAGGAAGCGTTTTATCGAAAAACGGACTTCAGATTCGTGTTCAGCACCCCGAAAAACCCCTTAGAGAGTAGGTTTGAAAGGGATTAAACAGAGATAATTTTTGAGCAATTTTGATGAAAAATCGCGAAAATAACCATGAAGGAAGCGTTTTATCGAAAAACGGACTTCAGATTCGTGTTCAGCACCCCGAAAAACCCCTTAGAGAGTAGGTTTGAAAGGGATTAAACAGAGATAATTTTTGAGCAATTTTGATGAAAAATCGCGAAAATAACCATGAAGGAAGCGTTTTATCGAAAAACGGACTTCAGATTCGTGTTCAGCACCCCGAAAAACCCCTTAGAGAGTAGGTTTGAAAGGGATTAAACAGAGTTAATTTTTGAGCAATTTTGATGAAAAATCGCGAAAATAACCATGAAGGAAGCGTTTTATCGAAAAACGGACTTCAGATTCGTGTTCAGCACCCCGAAAAACCCCTTAGAGAGTAGGTTTGAAAGCGATTAAACAGAGTTAATTTTTGAGCAATTTTGATGAAAAATCGCGAAAATAACCATGAAGGAAGCGTTTTATCGAAAAACGGACTTCAGATTCGTGTTCAGCACCCCGAAAAACCCCTTAGAGAGTAGGTTTGAAAGCGATTAAACAGAGTTAATTTTTGAGCAATTTTGATGAAAAATCGCGAAAATAACCATGAAGGAAGCGTTTTATCGAAAAACGGACTTCAGATTCGTGTTCAGCACCCCGAAAACCACTTAGAGAGTAGGTTTGAAAGGGATTAAACAGAGATAATTTTTGAGCAATTTTGATGAAAAATCGAAAAAATAACCATGAAGGAAGCGTTTTATCGAAAAACGGACTTCAGATTCGTGTTCAGCACCCCGAAAAACCCCTTAGAGAGTAGGTTTGAAACCGATTAAACAGAGTATATTTTTGAGCAATTTTGATGAAAAATCGCGAAAATAACCATGAAGGAAGCGTTTTATCGAAAAACGGACTTCAGATTCGTGTTCAGCACCCCGAAAAACCCCTTAGAGAGTAGGTTTGAAAGGGATTAAACAGAGATAATTTTTGAGCAATTTTGATGAAAAACGCGAAAATAACCATGAAGGAAGCGTTTTATCGAAAAACGGACTTCAGATTCGTGTTCAGCACCCCGAAAAACCCCTTAGAGAGTAGGTTTGAAAGGGATTAAACAGAGATAATTTTTGAGCAATTTTGATGAAAAATCGCGAAAATAACCATGAAGGAAGCGTTTTATCGAAAAACGGACTTCAGATTCGTGTTCAGCACCCCGAAAACCCCTTAGAGAGTAGGTTTGAAAGGGATTAAACAGAGATAATTTTTGAGCAATTTTGATGAAAAATCGCGAAAATAACCATGAAGGAAGCGTTTTATCGAAAAACGGACTTCAGATTCGTGTTCAGCACCCCGAAAACCCCTTAGAGAGTAGGTTTGAAAGGGATTAAACAGAGATAATTTTTGAGCAATTTTGATGAAAAATCGCGAAAATAACCATGAAGGAAGCGTTTTATCGAAAAACGGACTTCAGATTCGTGTTCAGCACCCCGAAAAACCCCTTAGAGAGTAGGTTTGAAAGGATTAAACAGAGATAATTTTTGAGCAATTTTGATGAAAAATCGCGAAAATAACCATGAAGGAAGCGTTTTATCGAAAAACGGACTTCAGATTCGTGTTCAGCACCCCGAAAAACCCCTTAGAGAGTAGGTTTGAAAGGGATTAAACAGAGATAATTTTTGAGCAATTTTGATGAAAAATCGCGAAAATAACCATGAAGGAAGCGTTTTATCGAAAAACGGACTTCAGATTCGTGTTCAGCACCCCGAAAAACCCCTTAGAGAGTAGGTTTGAAAGCGATTAAACAGAGTTAATTTTTGAGCAATTTTGATGAAAAATCGCGAAAATAACCATGAAGGAAGCGTTTTATCGAAAAACGGACTTCAGATTCGTGTTCAGCACCCCGAAAAACCCCTTAGAGAGTAGGTTTGAAAGCGATTAAACAGAGTTAATTTTTGAGCAATTTTGATGAAAAATCGCGAAAATAACCATGAAGGAAGCGTTTTATCGAAAAACGGACTTCAGATTCGTGTTCAGCACCCCGAAAACCACTTAGAGAGTAGGTTTGAAAGCGATTAAACAGAGTTTATTTTTGAGCAATTTTGATGAAAAAACGCGAAAATAACCATGAAGGAAGCGTTTTATCGAAAAAAGGACTTCAGATTCGTGTTCAGCACCCCGAAAAACCCCTTAGAGAGTAGGTTTGAAAGCGATTAAACAGAGTTTATTTTTGAGCAATTTTGATGAAAAAACGCGAAAATAACCATGAAGGAAGCGTTTTATCGAAAAAAGGACTTCAGATTCGTGTTCAGCACCCCGAAAAACCCCTTAGAGAGTAGGTTTGAAAGCGATTAAACAGAGTTTATTTTTGAGCAATTTTGATGAAAAAACGCGAAAATAACCATGAAGGAAGCGTTTTATCGAAAAAAGGACTTCAGATTCGTGTTCAGCACCCCGAAAAACCCCTTAGAGAGTAGGTTTGAAAGCGATTAAACAGAGTTTATTTTTGAGCAATTTTGATGAAAAAACGCGAAAATAACCATGAAGGAAGCGTTTTATCGAAAAACGGACTTCAGATTCGTGTTCAGCACCCCGAAAAACCCTTAGAGAGTAGGTTTGAAAGCGATTAAACAGAGTTTATTTTTGAGCAATTTTGATGAAAAAACGCGAAAATAACCATGAAGGAAGCGTTTTATCGAAAAAAGGACTTCAGATTCGTGTTCAGCACCCCGAAAAACCCCTTAGAGAGTAGGTTTGAAAGCGATTAAACAGAGTTTATTTTTGAGCAATTTTGATGAAAAAACGCGAAAATAACCATGAAGGAAGCGTTTTATCGAAAAAAGGACTTCAGATTCGTGTTCAGCACCCCGAAAAACCACTTAGAGAGTAGGACAGAGTTTATTTTTGAGCAATTTTGATGAAAAAACGCGAAAATAACCATGAAGGAAGCGTTTTATCGAAAAAAGGACTTCAGATTCGTGTTCAGCACCCCGAAAACCCCTTAGAGAGTAGGTTTGAAAGCGATTAAACAGAGTTAATTTTTGAGCAATTTTGATGAAAAAACGCGAAAATAACCATGAAGGAAGCGTTTTATCGAAAAAAGGACTTCAGATTCGTGTTCAGCACCCCGAAAAACCCCTTAGAGAGTAGGTTTGAAAGCGATTAAACAGAGTTTATTTTTGAGCAATTTTGATGAAAAAACGCGAAAATAACCATGAAGGAAGCGTTTTATCGAAAAAGGACTTCAGATTCGTGTTCAGCACCCCGAAAAACCACTTAGAGAGTAGGTTTGAAAGCGATTAAACAGAGTTTATTTTTGAGCAATTTTGATGAAAAAACGCGAAAATAACCATGAAGGAAGCGTTTTATCGAAAAAAGGACTTCAGATTCGTGTTCAGCACCCCGAAAAACCCCTTAGAGAGTAGGTTTGAAAGCGATTAAACAGAGTTTATTTTTGAGCAATTTTGATGAAAAAACGCGAAAATAACCATGAAGGAAGCGTTTTATCGAAAAAAGGACTTCAGATTCGTGTTCAGCACCCCGAAAAACCCCTTAGAGAGTAGGTTTGAAAGCGATTAAACAGAGTTTATTTTTGAGCAATTTTGATGAAAAAACGCGAAAATAACCATGAAGGAAGCGTTTTATCGAAAAAAGGACTTCAGATTCGTGTTCAGCACCCCGAAAAACCCCTTAGAGAGTAGGTTTGAAAGCGATTAAACAGAGTTTATTTTTGAGCAATTTTGATGAAAAAACGCGAAAATAACCATGAAGGAAGCGTTTTATCGAAAAAAGGACTTCAGATTCGTGTTCAGCACCCCGAAAAACCCCTTAGAGAGTAGGTTTGAAAGCGATTAAACAGAGTTTATTTTTGAGCAATTTTGATGAAAAAACGCGAAAATAACCATGAAGGAAGCGTTTTATCGAAAAAAGGACTTCAGATTCGTGTTCAGCACCCCCGAAAACCCCTTAGAGAGTAGGTTTGAAAGCGATTAAACAGAGTTTATTTTTGAGCAATTTTGATGAAAAAACGCGAAAATAACCATGAAGGAAGCGTTTTATCGAAAAAAGGACTTCAGATTCGTGTTCAGCACCCCGAAAACCCCTTAGAGAGTAGGTTTGAAAGCGATTAAACAGAGTTTATTTTTGAGCAATTTTGATGAAAAACGCGAAAATAACCATGAAGGAAGCGTTTTATCGAAAAAGGACTTCAGATTCGTGTTCAGCACCCCGAAAAACCCCTTAGAGAGTAGGTTTGAAAGCGATTAAACAGAGTTAATTTTTGAGCAATTTTGATGAAAAAACGCGAAAATAACCATGAAGGAAGCGTTTTATCGAAAAAGGACTTCAGATTCGTGTTCAGCACCCCGAAAAACCACTTAGAGAGTAGGCGATTAAACAGAGTTAATTTTTGTGCAATTTTGATGAAAAAACGCGAAAATAACCATGAAGGAAGCGTTTTATCGAAAAACGGACTTCAGATTCGTGTTCAGCACCCCGAAAAACCCCTTAGAGAGTAGGTTTGAAAGCGATTAAACAGAGTTAATTTTTGTGCAATTTTGATG
>JAVIWC010008293.1:0-12048 GCA_031894815.1 Creontiades dilutus
TTTAACTATCATTGGGGTCTTAAGTTTCCGACAAAAATTGTCTAACTATTTCATTACTTATAATTTCTTATATCCTTATTTCTTATATATTTGATTACTTATATCCCTTGTTACTGCTTGTCTGTATTGAAAATCTTTGAAAATGGAAAAAAATAAATAAAATTTCAGGGTTTCTACTTCAAACACAGAATCATCCGATTTTTCATCTCAATTTCAGGATCCACCGTGGCAGCTTCTGTAGGTAGTTCATTGTGGCTTGGGGTCATGGGGTATTGTGCATTTCAACTGGTGCGGAGGTCACATAGGTTTAATGTTCTCTTCTTTAAACGAAATAAACACTCCTGCGATATTGGGAGGAGCGTGGTAAAATACAAATTTGATCATTTGACTAGTAGTATTATCTTCTTCAATGGAATAGGTACAGACGGTTACGAAGGGATAGAAGATTTATGATAATGAGAAGGTAAAGCAATGGTAATTTGTACAAAATGGTATTACATTATAGCAGTAAGTAACTCGTATAAAAAACCAGTCAAATTCAAAAACAGATGGCATCGCCATACTCGGGCATACTTATGCGCTACACGATATAGTTTACAAGGTCTGCATTTGAGAGAAATTTTAGGGTTGCGCGTTACCTAGCGGGTCGTGCAGGGAGAATAAAATCTGTTCACGTGTCTCAAATTCACTAAATTTGGCGTAGAATCTGAATCTGCACTAAAAAGGTCCTATTCGAAAAACGCTGCAAATTCTTTCACTGGGGTTTATCATTCAGCCAGCCACTTTCATGATTTGAATTTCTACTGAGCTTTGGAGTGTGCGTGTTTTACAGGAGATAGAGCGATTATTGAATTTCAGGAGATGTGCATAGATCACGTAAATCGGTTCTCAACCAAAATACCTATTTGGATTGATCAGTTGATCATACTTGTGTGCCTCCTGAAATTCAATAATTTTGAGAAACCTTAGTAGTAGGAGAAACACTCCAAAGCTTAGTAGAAATTCAAATCATGAAAGCAAGCAAATTGAATAATAAACCCTATTGAAAGAAGTTGCAGCGTTTCATGCATATCAGAATGCTTCAACCCGTGTATCGGTTACAAAGCATCTTAGGAGTTCACTCAGTATCCAATTACTACATCATTGGGTTACTGCTATCAAAACAAAAACAATAATAAACCAAAATAACGCAAATGTTGGCACCATAAAAATAATAAAATGAATACATCGGGAATGGTTAGAGCTACGAACCTGGGGAAGGGCTCATTCGATTCCTCATGGAAAGTTCTTCAAAGGGCGCCTTGACTTTTTTTGAGGTTTTCAGGGATTTTACAAAACTTTGACAACCCTTAAAGGGCATTTTAAATTAAGTGAGGGTGCTGGCCAAAGAATTAGGGCGTTGTCGGACCAATATTGATTTTTCCGGAAAATTTCAGATTTTTCGCTCCACCCGTTTGGGAGAAATCGTGCATACGGCGTACGGCGGACGGACGGGAAAATTTGCATTGCAGATTTGGATTCTACACTCTTTGTAACGTAAACCATGAAATTTTCAGGGGGGTTAAAAAAATTTCTTTTTTCGAGAGCGATTACAATGGTTTATTATTGAATAATAAACCAAAATCAATGTTTGTGTGCGGTACTCGAGCACGCATAGTAGCGAATTTGAATTCATTACAAAAGAACAAGTTAGTTGGGAAAAGAACCCATTTTTCACGATTTCCCAAAAAATATATAAAGTCATTAGGTAACAATATACCCTGTACTGACCATATCTACTCTATTGAAAATTCAACCATAAATGTGAGTAAAAGTATGCATTTCTTTTAGTTGTACGTCAGAACTTTCTGGTTATTTGATATTTCTTTGGAAGACTTTAATGTTGATGTAACTGCTTTTCTGATATAAGCTTTGTTTAAAAGGTAAAGTAAAAGGTGAAAGGTATAAATCATTTAAATTGAAGAGGAAGTCAAGAAGTTAAATTAGCTTAACGTGCATTTCGTATCTGATACAGAATAATCATTCATCCAACAATTTCACCTTCAGCTAGTTAGAGGTTCCTTTGCTTCTCCAAACTATTCTCTACAGTTAGCACGACCGCCACAGAGGCGGGCGCGAGGGTGCAATTCACTCCAGGGACCCCACTGGCACCCTTCCAAAAACTCTGTGATGGGGATCTCTTATAAGCTCTATCAACCGCAAATGGCTTTCGCTCGTCTTTAATGTTTAAACCGCTCGATTACTCTGAATATAAAGGTTCAAAACCCCGAAAGACACTTCGCGTCGTAAACGGTTTGCCGTAAGAAAGTGCCGAGAATAATTTACAGCCTCTCGAGATTCGCCGAAGAAGAAGCATTTTGTTTGCGGTGTCAAGCTTCACGTTGGTGGGGGTAAGCGAGATCCTGCATTATGGACGGCACTTTGAGGGCGTTGACTGTCTGAGATTCTACACATGCCTCACCATTCAGAACAATCGTCACCGGCAAACATGTGACGTATATTTGCCTGAACGGGTTTCATCGACATGACAAGCAAATGGCGTTGAATCGCACTCCATACTGGTTTTGGGAGCTGTTCGTGAAAGTACTAATCGTAAATTCCTCTCTCTCAATGTCTTTTGGCTTAGGATATTCTCCTTTCGAGTGGTGCGTTCCCCACTGACACCCAGTAGCTTGCCTTTTATCTTTTGAAGAACAGAGGGTTTCCCATTTATGTATGTCGGTGTTCCATCTAGACTCGAACGTGATCAAATACACTCCTAAATCACGTTTCGATAGTTAAGTATCTTTTATCATACAACGTCCACTCACTCATTTTTTTTCTAAAAATCTTCCTTACCACTCTTCATTTGATTTTAAAAATTACCGTATTGTTCGCACTTAAAATATGAAGCTTCCATTTTAGAGAAGTTTTGTAGAAAATGAACTGCTATTTGTTTAATTTGTTGCAACTTTGATGAAAAACTTTTGTTTTTCAATACTTGATTAGTATTGCGCCAAGTTTACATCTTATTAGCTATTTGATTTTGATCTTCTTTACTACATCCATATTGCAAAACAATGATACAGAACATGTTTTGACCAGTTAGACAAATGATGAATTATTTCATTATTTCATATTCACTGTGCTAGTTCGTGTAATTTTCTTCTCTTCAATCTTCCAAGCAGGTCACTTACAAAAAGCAAATGGACAGCTTCAATGTTGACATGACCTCTTGGTCGCTCTTGGTCAGCTCAGGGCTTCTGATGGACTGATCGATAATTGCCAACTCAAGATCGGGGTGAAGTCTATCATTCTGGATGTACCAGGGTGCATAAACTATGCTCCTCAGCACTCATTTTGGAAGGTTTGAATAATGTTTCAATTACTCTGAGCAGTGCAACCCCACAGCTGTGCTCCATAGGTTCATACTGGGTTTAAGACTTGGTTGTACAAGGTTAATTTATTTTGTACACACAGTTCGGATCGCCTGCCCATTAACCAGGACATTTTTCTGAGTTTGAGAGTCACCTCTGCTTTCTTCTTTTTTACATGCGATTTCCAGGGCAACTTTGCATCTAACGCCATTCTAAGATATTTCGCTTCCTTGGCGTGTGGAATGACTTTGCCTTTGAGATAAGCAGGCAATTTTACGGTTCGTAATCGATTATATTCATCATACGAAAATTTAGGAATACAAATGTTGCATAACTGGATCTTTGTTTTATCTTTTTCAAAATAAGACACTGTTTAGAATTTCTTTGAGAAGCGTTGAAAGGTAGAAATCATTCCAGGATGCCTTCAACAGGATTTCCATAATGAGAATTTCACACAATGTATGAAAGACGACAATACCAATTATAATCATTTCAATTATTGCAGTCTCTAGTGGGTGAACTCTGTTAGTATTGCCCTGAGTGTTATCTTAATTGAACTGCAGATGTCATGAACCTATCCGGACTTCCAACATTCGGTTCAACAAGTAATTAATGGAGTCGTCCCGTTAGAACGTCAAGAGGTCAAAACCGTAAGCTTAGTGCGGTCAGAGATCGGACATCAAACGGGTACAGTAATGAAGGGAATGAGAGATAGTTCATCCGGGAGGAGAATTACCAGACAGGAGTAATCAAATTACTTCGTCGAATTAATTATATAACATCAAAGAATGCGTTCGGAGCGCACTCCAGCCCTTATTATCCCTAGAGAGGTGGACTGTGATAGTTACACCCCGTAGTTTCCACTTAATGTTCAACACATTCCATTGAGTGCCCCGGTTTGAACTGTAGTTTGAACCGAGGCCAAATGACCCCGCGTTGGGCCAAAGAGGAACTCAAGAGATTGGAATGCCTTGGGAGCCGTAGAAAGTATATAACACGGGCGAAATACTTACTACTCACGTATTTTTTCAAGGATCGATAGAATGGGCTTTGAAACGCCGTGCATACAGGATGAAACCAGTAACGTTTTGAATGTTATGAAGATTTTAATGTCTTGATTACTGCAATGTTTCGGCAACATTGACATGTTCAAAGGGGGTGACTGATATTTGAAAAATCTATAATAAAGCTAGTTTTGGGTTTTCAATATCTGAAAAAACAATCACCCGAAGTACCAATAGTTTGTTGTTGAGTTGACATTTGTTAACACAAATTAAAATTTATGATTTTAGAAAGAACGTGTATATTCATAAAGAGAAAAACAAGAATCCAGCTGGAGTTTGGACTTTTGAACGAAGAAGGGGAGTAACATAATTATATCTCAAGCAGTAGAAATAAATATATGCGGCATGTTAGTCAAGTCAGGGCAGCTGACGCCGGGCTGTTGGAGGAGGAGGCCAAAATCGAGGACGAAGTAGGTATCAGAAATTCTACTGGTTCGAAAGGAATCAACATCGATTCGAGTATAGTAGCATCTGATCATCTGATAGTTTACTAGAGGTTACTGAGCTGTCAGCAGGCCAGTACTGCCCCAAAATGGTACCAAGGGAGGAGTGAGCCCCTGCTGCCATAGTGCAAAGCAACACCGCCTTGCCCTCCGCCACAGGTTGGATTTGTGGTGATAGTGAACTCTCCATACAGCAGATTGCAGTTTCTCTTCATCCCACAAGTTTTTATTCTGGGCAGGAGATGAGAGTCAGTTACCCTGGGGGCCCAGCACATAAACAAGAAAAATCTTCCACTTGTCGAGACAAGGTGAAGTGTGGGAGCATCACTGGATTACTGCAGCATCGATCAGAGATGAATACACTGAAATACGACTTACCGCGTACATGGGTCACAAGATATGGACGTTGGACATGGTTATTTTTGGTCGTTATTAGGTATTTATAACGGTGTAAACCGAGATATTCAAAACTTTGGTGAACAACGTGTACTCTTCAAAATCACCTGGATCAAAGTATACAGAAGCTAATTCGACTCAGGGTTGAACACATTCCAAGTTTTATATCAGGCACGGGTTAGCTTTGGCCCTTTCCGTTTAATCACGGTATTCAAAGCCATTTGAGTGTTTGTAATTTATTAGTACTAGTGGTGTAACGTCACGGAATAGGTTCGAGCTAGTGCTCGATATACACCTTCAGATATATCGAATCTCGAGTGTTTTAAGTAGGTTTTGGCATAGATGAGCAGTGGAAATATGGCGCAAATAAGAAGAAGAAAAATCATGTAGCTTGGGGCTAAAGCAAAAGAACAAAGGTAAAAGTTTATTACCGAAAGTGAATAAAGCGACATGAAGAGCTTTAGCTAAAATGTTTGTTACAGACAAGTTGAAGATCTTCTGCTACACCTACGTAAACAATGAGATGAATTATGAACGTCTGCAGCTTTTCATTCATCACCCACAATATTGCACTGATACGTATATTTTTTTGACCGACTGTGAACTTCAATTGTATATTTTGGCTCATTCGATTCGTGATTATGCAATGGGTGGGTCTCATCAACAAAGACTGGACAGGATCACCAATCGTGGAATGCCTTGTGATGTGAGGCTCAGGTTCCAAAGCGTTCGTCAGAACTATTCCTCTAAGGAGAAGTACTCGGGATTTTAAAGACGTCCAAAGTATTGTGGCACTATGTTGGGCCCTTGTAATCCCTTTGCTGGAGAATGCTTTTCCCATTTGGTCGATCAGCTGCCCTGCCTACAAGTACAATCAGAAGAGGTACAATATAAATTCCTCCATTACGTAGCTTATATGCATAGCTTAGGCAGGTGCAGAAATCTTTAAGATCCTAAGGTGGAAATCGGATCTCTTAAGAGATAATTCCGCTTTTCGGGTTACTTATGTAGGATTCAAACCCATTGATTCTAAAATTTCATGTTCTTCAAAATATTTCATGTGAACGAATGTTTTTGCACAATATGTGCGGTATATTCTACCGTTGGAAAGTTTAGATTCTTGGAAAGTTTCTCGGAAAGTTGTAATTACAAAGTGTTCATCACGAGCTACAGAAAACATGGCTAAATGTCGTTTTTTCTTAAATCCTAAAAATTTGATTTTCGGACTAATTTGGTACTTGAGTCATGTTGAAATTTTCTAATTTTTCACTAAGGAAATAGGAAATTAGACCCTTCTCCAACGGCATGATTAGAATGGATTTTTGAAAATAGGCCATATTGTATTGAGTCCAGAAAAGTATAAGAGGTATTTTTTGTGGAAAATTTGAACATTATGTGGGGGGGCCCCAGGTTATTGAATGCGAGAGCTAAATTTGGAGTATAAACCTCATTTTGAGAAGTACATGACACTCCGTCAGGATGAACACTTTTGTGCCAACTTTCACATTCTGGATTTGGTGGTCGTCAAATCGATGAACGAATTTAATACTAAAGGTGGTCCTAAGGGGATATAGACAAAGTGGAGTAGGTCCATCAAGGGAGATTACGCAAGGGAGATATTACGTAAACGGGCGTTGCTGATGCAGCGCTCGGCCTAACCAATATCCGAAATTCAAAGTCATATTTTCCGCTCGACTCCTCTTCTATCGTCGCTGTATAAAAACCAAAACCCGGTCATTATCAGTGTTCGCGTTTCATCACAATTTCTGACAACTGACGCTAACTATAATGAAACCAATAACGACACGCTGTTGGAGGCCGATGCGGAAGAATGGTTATCACTTTAGGTGATGTATCCCAAACAACTTTCCTTCATCAAGTTCGCGGCCAACTGAAAATATTATTCAAAACATAATAGCGAATATTGAAAACAGTACTACCGTTAATTATTTTTCAAACTACTAAAAAATGAATACCTACAGTAACTTCCAACAATTCTGAATAACTACTATTTTCATTCTAAATTAGGTACTATTTTTCAGTGATTTTTTTCATCGACATTTCGGAAGCAAACTTTTGCTTCCAATGTTCTGTCCTGCCTATTCGTCCTTCCTTATTATATGGACGAGTGTTTTTTGAAAAGAAACCAGTTTTTTATGTTTTATTGTAGTTTTTTGATTTATGAAAAGCACAATAAATCTTTGTTCATGTGAAATTTCAAATTTGTTTAGCCAGCCTTATCACATGTGCCATAATTCTAACGCGAATCACAAAATTTGAGTGTACTAACGCGCTGTTCCGTTCGAATTGAAGACAGTTGAAGGCACCGTTTTTAGTTCACTTCTTTCTTGAACCACAAACTTGCTTCACAATCTAGGAACTGTTGTTGAAAAAGCACGTAGTAATTAAGTTTGAATTGAAAGATTTAGGAAAAGGAAAGGAAGCGAAGAAGCAATCATGAGCCAAGGAAAATATATTTTAAAAATTCAGAAAACTTTACGATGGAAAAATCAAGAATAATAAAAACTCATATCTAAGTTGACAATACATTCGAAAAACCTAAAGGAAGTGCTTAGTTGGGCCGTACCAAAATTTAATTGGTTCATTGATGAATTTATCCACACCTACAAGACAGTACATCTTGTCCTCGATCGGCTACTTAACACATCAATACATGCTGTAGAAATGAGCAGAAGGTAGCAGTTCAACGTGTATTGCGATACCTCAAAGGAACATGAGCGCAATCAATGAACCCGAGAAACGCAATAAACGCATTGAATGTCAAAGCAGATGGGAATTGGAGGAGCTGTGTAGGTAGGCGATCATACCCTAGTTGGAGCATCGATCACGATGAGGGAGTTATTAGCTGGGAATCTCGGCCACACGAAATGTGGTATAGTCAACTGGTGAGAGTCATAAAATATGCAGCAAAAGAGGCAATGCATCTGAAAAAGTTGAACCAAGCCAAAATAAATCAATCAAATTCTTGAATACAATCAAGCAGCAATAACTTGGGCAAAGGAACCCGGTGTGTACTCTAAATTCAAACATACAGCTCTTAAAGACTATTTTAATGACAGAGGATATCTTTACAAAGGCACTTAATGGACAGAAATTCTTCATTTTCCGATATTATGCAGGGTGTCCCGGGAGTTATGCACAATTCGACTCCCACGTGTTCTACAACTCATTTCCGACCAAAAATGCCTCTTAGCAATTTTTTTCCAGAGGCCTCGTTTTCGAGCTATTTGCAATTTAATTTAAGATTTTTTTCGCGTTTTCGATCTTGAGTCATTAAAACTGTCATAACTCCCTTCATTTTAGAGATAGCTCAAATTTGATGACATCGTTAGAAAGAACGTTACATTTTCTATCTATTTGATGTCAGAAAACGTTTTTAAAATTGCATTGAAGATGTGCGATTGCTGCACGAAATGGCAGTTTTGTCAAAGTCTTAAAATCGCCTGTTTTCACGCCTAGAAACCCCATGAATGTTTGAAGCAGAACTGTGCAGACCTGGTAAAACGTACGCCAAAATGTCAGCTTTCCAACGGTGCAGTCGTTAAGGTTTTTAAAAATATTTTTAGTTGAGAAAATGGTGTTCAAGTGCAGGAAACGTGTGTTTTCTGTTAAAATTGAGGTTTTTCAAAAGTCTTGACGAAAAAAGGTTAGTGGCGGGGTATATTTAACTTTTCTCGCTGTATCGAATAGCAGTTTTGTCGGATGCATAAACCCGTTCGTTTGTGAACAGCGTCTACGACATTTCTAAGCTGTCCGGCCAAAGTCAGGATAATCGAAGAGCTGGTAGTAATAACCAAAACCTTAGTGACAAAAAACAATTAGTAGATAAAAAATAGATAGTTTACTAGATAAAGAAGGATCAGTGACATAAACAATATCTACCAATATTTTTTCCTTATACTATCCGACGTGTTCGCTAGGGCGTGAGTTGTACACAGTAGGAGTGTGACTCCCTTGCTGCTTCAGATGCATTACCATTGGCAAAACCGTACACAAAAATCAAGTCAACTTACTCACTTGTGGTATTGTTATTCAACTGAAAGCAAATCATCGCAATCAATCGGAAATGAACGCAAACAATAGCTGTCTCCCGGATCTTCGATTATCCTGACTTTGGGTGGACAGCTTGGAAATGACGTAGACCCTGATCACAAACGAACATTTTCATTCATTAAATTCATTTTCATTTTTCATTTTTAAATATTTATTTTTTAATTTAAATCTTAACAATCTTGTTTAAACTCTAACTCTTTGTATGATCTCGATTTAAACCCCAATGTCTTACCATTGTCCAACAACTGGATAACATGTTCGAGTCAATGAACATTTTACTAAAACTGAATTTGGTCAGAAACAACAAATTATCAACATTGCAACACCCAATGCTACGGCCAAATCAGATTGGGGTTTGCAATACACGGCGCAGAAGGCAACCCCTCCTTCAAGACCAGGGGGTCGTGCGAGTCATTGCATATCCTTGCCCCTGACCAATGCAATGCCTCCTCCGTAGCTTCACCAATATCAAAATTAGTTCAGGGTCTCCCAGCACTTATCCACAATCCGACTCATTTCCGACTGCGATAAGTTGCATTCATCTTCCAGACTTTTGGAAAAACCTCAATTTTAACAGAAAACACACGTTTTTCTGCGGTTAAACACCATTTCCATAACTAAAAATATTTTACACCGTTGGAACGCTGGCTATTTTGGCGCACGTTTTAAGGTCTGCACAGTTCTGCGTCAAGCATTAATGGTGTTTTCTAATGATTTTAAATTTTGACCAAACTGCCATTTCTATCGTTTGCTAAAAATGACATTAAATAGATTTAAAACAGGCGTTTATGACAGTTTTAATGACTTTCGAAAAATCTTAAATCGCGAATAGAGATCGCCCAGCAATCGCACATCTTCAATGCAATTTAAAAAACGTTTTCTGACATCAAATAGATAGAAAATGTAACTTCCAACGGTGTCATCAAATTTGCTATCTCCAAAATTGAGGGAGTTACGGTGGTTTTAATGACTTAAGATCGTAAACACGAGAAAAATCTTAAATCGCGAATAGCTCGAAAACGAGTTCTCTGGCAAAAATTGCTAGGAGACGTTTTTGATCGGAAATGAGTTGTAAAACACGTAGGAGTCGGATTGTGCATAACTCCTGGGACGCCTGTATAATCCTCACAGATTTTTAGGTTCAGTAATTCTTTTAAAAATGGGATGTCATAGGTTTTAGGATGTTTCGAGCAGAGATGGGCATTAATCGATTAACGAATACTTTTGCGATTACAAATGTAATCGTTGAAAGTATTCGTGAATAACGATTACTTTTGAAGTAATCGTTATTCGTTGGCGAAACGATTAACGATTACAAAAGTATTCGTGATTAACGAATACTTTTCAGCGAATACTTTTAAAGTAATCGTGATTAACGAATACTTTTCTGCGATTACAAATACGAATAACGAATAACGATTACTTTATTTTTCGAAGTCTCGGAAGTGAGAATCTTCGAAGAATCCAAGAATCTTCGTTGTTGAGTGAAATTAAGAAGAAAACCGTGTTTTTCGTTGTCATAATTGGTTTTTTTTTTTTTTTTTTTTTTTTTTTTGTTAATCATAACCTTCTGTGGGAATGACCCCAGGCTGAAAAAAGTAAATTTGACAGTTTATCCATACTTTGCTCTTGAAATTGGAATGTCCAATCCAGGACACATTCCAATCAATCAAGCGTCCAAATTTACAAGATACATCGAAAACGATACTCCACACAACTTTGTTCTCAAAATCCCAATTTTCGCGCCCATTTTTCACTTCGAAACTTCGACAAAACCGTTAAGTTTCCGTAATCATTATTCATAATGTTATGTATAACTATAACTGCTATTCCTTTCAAGTACCCCACTTGCATCACAAACAATTTTATGAGCCTAAAGTTTTTTCAATTTACCAAAAATTTGGAAAATGCGGAAATACCTACCAAATTCTTCAAAATTGTAACCTTATGGCACACCACACTTTTCCATTAGGCTAGAATGGTCAAACTTCACAAGTTGTCATTTGGGTCGATTTCACAAAGAAAAACTACTAGGTATGCCCACACGATTATCGAAAAGAGTGTCAGTTCTCCTGATTCTTCCAATACTTTTCTTTCCTTGAATATCTTCTTTTTTTCTTGCGAATTCGCTAAACTGAACGTTCTACGTTCAATAATGTCTTTTCTCATAGGTAGTCGGTTGAGATAACATAGCAAATTGAAAATTCAATATCACATAAAATTGGAACCAAAAGTACCGACAAATTTAAAACCAAGAAGTTAAATTTTGGAAACATGGTTTGATTTCAAATCTTAATTTGTACTAATATAAAAATTTAATTTTTCATAAAATTATTGTCTATTTTATTGTTCATTTATTAGCTATGCCAGCTTCTGACTTTGTGTAATATGCAGATTTTTTTCAGGGTTTATTATAAAAGTCAATTTTTATTTATTAAATTCAGGCAGAAGACCTTCTGCGACGAACATCAAAAATAAATATCAACGGCATGGGCCATTGTAATCGGAAAAGTAATCGAATACAAAAGTAATCAAATACAAAAGTAATCGATTACAATTGTAATCGATTACTTTTGTATTCGATTACTTTTGGCGATTAAAAAAGTATTCGTAAAAGTAATCGCTTCGCGCGAATACAAAAGTAATCGATTACTCTCGTTATTCGATTACTTTTACGAATACTTTTGTAATCGGAAATGTAATCGTAAAAGTATT
>JAVIWC010008294.1:0-12104 GCA_031894815.1 Creontiades dilutus
TTTATTAGGCATCATTTTCAGTGAAATTCCCTTTTGGGAAGTATATCGGAGGAAAATATCGATGTTTCGATGGCCATCTCTATCTCAAGCGGGCCAAGAGAGACACAAGGAATTCGGTTTTAAATCACATTCGGGTTTGGTTAAAATTGACGAGTAAAAATGAATAATATAGCTCCCGCATGGGGGAGTGTATATAAATCTACATTAGCTCCAGTCATCACAGCCCAAAAATGTATACTGAGAGTTATAAATAAGAAGGGGATCAGTGACCATTCTCTTCCACTTTTTCAAACATTGAACATCTTGCCTTTTGCCCTCTTAAAGGAGCCATGTTTTGTAAAGCATTTCCTAAGGAGTAATTTTTTAATTTTCCAACGCACGACATTGAAACGAGATATAGGGTGCAAAAGTATCTTGTTATACCGGCAACTTCAACTACACTTGCTCAACAGGGTTGTGAGTATTCGGGGTTGTTTGCGTTTAACAGCTATCCATCAGAGCTTAAAAATACTTTGAGTATATTCCCGCCTGGCAGAAGAAAAAGTGTGTCCCTAATCTTACAACTACATTACTTTGACAAATTGAAATCCTTGTAATTTCTATTTACTAGTAAATAATTTGTTTAATTCTTTTAATTATTGTGATTTGGTTCTGGTTGTTTAAATAACACATTGTTATATTTTAATATGGTTTCTTTCTCACTTTTCGTGATTTTTCAATTTCTTTATACCTTAAATTATATTGTATCAGGGATTTTTTTTTTTTAATGATTGTAAAACAGTATTCTGAGAGCAGTACTATTTTTTTGACTCGTCTCCTATCACAGGCATTTCTCTTATTGGAGCACTATTTTTCCACCAAACTTTTGTTTGTTAGAAGTGTATTTTCTTTTCTTTTGGAAATAAATTAATAAACTGAATTGAATTGAAATTGAGCTAGTAGTAACGAGGAAAAGTCAAGGCTCAGAACGATCCAAAACACATTAAAAATTACTCAAAATTTCTGCCCAGAAACGATGGTTGATACTGAGTCTACTGTTACCGATCCGCACGCGCTAAACGCTTGTTATGGTGGGGTCTCGAGATGGTGGTATCAAATCAAAGGGGCAAATGAGTCAAAAGAAAACGGAGCTTATTGCGAGTGTCTTAAACAATAACTGCCAAAATCCACTAACTGCTACAGCTGCAGCGAAACTTAAACTAGGCTCATGCGATTCGGAAACGCGGCATTCAGGAGATATGCATAGAGCACGTAAATCTGTTCTCTACCAAAATACCTATTTGGATTGTTCAGTTGATCATATTTGTGTGCCTCCTGAAATGCAATAATCACTCTATCACCTGTGAAACACGCACACTCCAAAGCTTAGTAGAAATTCAAATCATGAACGCAACCCAATTGAATAATAAACCCCAGTGAAAGAATTTGCAGCGTTTCATGTGTATCAGAATGCTTCAACCCGTGTATCGGCTACAAAGCCTTTTAGGAGTTCACTCCAATATCCACATTACTACATCACTACATCACTAGGTTACTGATATCCAAACAACAACAATAATAAACCAAAAACGCAAATGTTGTCACCATAAATCAGGCCATACATCGGGAATGGTTTGACCTACGGACATGGGGAGGGGCTCATTCGATTCCTCGTGGAAAGTTCTTCAAAAAGGGTCCAAATTTAGGCCGCTTCAACTTTTGAGGTTTTTAGGGATTTTACAAAATTCGACAACCCTTAAAGGGCACTTTAAATTAAGTGAGAGTGCTGGCTAAAGAATTGGGGCGTTGTCGGACCAATATTGATTTTTCCTGAAAACGTTCAGATATTTTGCTCCAGCCGTTGAGGAAAAATCGTGTGTACGGCGGATGGACGGAAAATTTTTTATTGCAGATTTGAATTCTACACCCTTTGAAACGCGAATCATGAAATTTTCAGGGGTGGTGGGGGGGGAGGAGGTTAGACTATTTTTTTACAAGAGCGATTACAATGGTTTATTATTGAATTATAAACCAAAAAAGTCAGAAGCCCGATTTTGAGCGCTAAGAAGTATACTTGAACGAAAAAAGATTTGATGAGAATATTGCAAGTGGTTGAAGAAATTTGGATAACGGTGTTATTTCAGTTTTTGATCTTGATTCAGGGATTTGGTCTCTACCTGGATCTCTAGGGGAATGACCTTCCTTTCGCTATGATGGTATTTTTTTTTCATTCAAATCCTTACCTGCCTTTCACCCTCAAAACCCCAACCCCCCCCCCCCACCCTCATGGGCCCCAAAAATGGCCAGAGCTTGAGGAAAAGTAGGTGAAAAAACGCTGCAAATTCTTTCACTGGTGTTTATTATTCAATTGGCTTGCGTTCATGATTGGAATTTCTACTAAGCTTTGGAGTGTGCGAGTTTCACAGGTGATAGAGCGATTATTGAATTTCAGGAGGCACACAAATATGATCAACTGATCAATCCAAATAGGTATTTTGGTTGAGAACTGATTTAAGTGCTCTATGCGTATCTCCTGAAATTCAATAATCGCTCTATCACCTGTGAAACACACACACTCTAAATCTTAGTAGAAATTCAAATCATGAATGCAAGCCAAATTATTGAATAATAAACCCCAGTGAAAGAATTTGGAGCGTTTTTTGCCTAAAAGGTGCTTCCCCACTTTTTGATATCTTTATCGTTAATTACAATTACGCCTACCATGTCTTCTGGCAACGAAGAACGATTTTCGGGTGACGGAAGGCTGACAACTGAGTTCATGAAGGCTCCCCACACCGACAGAAGTGTTATCCTCCGTACTGGGGATGGCAGCGATTTATCGATAACATCGATATTCTTGTAACGATATATCGATATATTGGTATCGATATTTCGACACCGATATATTGCCGCAATCGATATTTTTGGCCCGATACATCGGTGGATCGGGGGATAGTATTAAAAACGTAATCGCCTATATTTAGTGTGTTTCATTTAAAAGAAAAGTGTTTTCTTGTATTTTTAATTTTCACGCCAAGTGCATTGCAGTAGGTAGGCAAAGCCGCGTTGTTAGCGTTCATATAAATTATGTCTTGTAAATGTTATGTCGGAATGATATAGTAGGTAACTCTTGGTAGTCGGCAGAATGTGTTGTTTCCTGTTAATTAGTTTTAAGTATTTGCCTCTGGTTTTTTGGTTGTTATAATATTAATACCAGACTATCTTGTAAGTAGAATATTTCGCATTTTCCAAATCAAACTTTTCCATTTTATTTTAGTTTACATTTCACTAACGTCTGTATTATTGCAAACTTTGCTTACCAACCTAAGTCCATAAGTCTAAGTACCTTTTTTTGCATAGCCTATTAAACTTAATTTCAGTAAAGCAATGGGTTTATAATAGATAGCTAACCTCAGTCAAATTCGTTGTTTTTTAATAATATTTCCTACTTCAAAATAAGAAATAACGATTGCACCGATATATCGGAAATATCGATGTTTTTTGGCCGATATATCGGTACCATTCGGTATATCGATATGTTTAAAATTTTTGCCATCCCTACTCCGTACATCGCCAAGCTTTGATCGTCATTAAGTATTATCTAGTAATTAATTCGGGCAAACCCAAATGAAGAAAACCGTCTCTCTTTTGCTCGGTGCCTTATTTGCTATTAAAATATTTGTTAACGAGCGTCTACTAATCTTTTGTCGTAGACAATTTTGGACCTCGAAGCAATTGATAAGATATAATGGGCTCCTGCTCATTATCTCACTAATCACTCATTACCTCGACGTGCTCAAGTCATTTGACAATTGACCAACATTTCTTTAAGGGACCTATTTTGGTTTATTATTCAATAATAAACCATTGTAATCGCTCTTGGAAAAAAAAATGTCTAAAATGCCCGAGAATATTTCATGGTTGGCGTTTCAAAGGGTGTAGAATCCAAATCTGCAATACAAATTTTTCCGTCCATCCGCCGTACGCACGATTTCTCCCAAACGGCTGGAGCAAGAAATCTGAAATTTTCAGGAAAAATCCTAGTAGGTCCGACAACGCCCCAATTCTTTAGCCAGCTCTCTCGCTTAAAGTGCCCTTTAAGGGTTGTCAGAGTTTTGTAAAATCCCTATAAACCTAAAAAAAAGTCAAGGCGGCCGAAATTTGGACTCTTTTTGAAGAACCTTCCATGAGGAATCGAATGAGCCCCTCCTCAGGTCCGTAGCTCATACCATTCCCGATGTATAGCCCGTTATTTTGATTCATTATTATTTTTGTTTTGATATCAGTAACCCAATGACGTAGTGATGTAGTACTGGATACTGGAGTAAAAGGCTTTGTAGCCGATACACGGGTTGAAGCATTCTGATAACCATAAAAAGAACGTTGCAAATTCTTTCACTGGGGTTTATTATTCAATTGGCTTGCGTTCATTATTTGAATTTCTACTAAGCTCTGGAGTGTGCGTGTTTCACAGGTGATAGAACGATTATTGAATTTCAGGAGATATGCATGGAGCACGTAAATCGGTTCTCAACCAAAATACCTATTTGGATTGATAAGTTGATCATATTTGTGTGCCTCCTGAAATGCAATAATCGCTCTATCACCTGTGAAACACGCACACTCCAAAGCTTAGTAGAAATTCAAATCATGAACGCAAGCCAATCGAATAATAAACCCCATTGAAAGAATTTGCAGCGTTTTTTATTGAACAGCGAATAAGTAATTATGGAGTTTTACAAAATACAAAACTAGGAACTAGGGCCTAATTTTTTGTACCTGTATTAGGCCTAATTTGAAAATTGTCAAGCTCCTCTAGGACTGCTTTAAAACACTGTTTTCAATTGTCCAATTTTTAAATTTTTAATTTTACAATGTTGTGAATTTTTTTGCCGGAGGGGCCTCCGGACTAGTACGCTGAAAACCGACACGGCGACATTCACACATTTCCTCCCCCATATGGGCGACCTTCAATTCTGATGCCGGACATCACCACCTTTCCCCTTTTTTTGAAGGGTAAAAGAAGTGCGAACTGAAACCTACGTTAAAATTTGTTTATGTGATGCCTCGCAGAATTTCAGACGTGTTAATGCGATCAATAGAGAAAAGATGGTTATGGCTGCGATGGAATGGCTAAGCAACAGAGACATTACTCATTCCAAATTTATGAAAATTATGTCATGCAAGTATTAACCCCTCAACCACTAAATGTGGTTACGTCGACAACGTTTGATTTAAAATTTTAAAAAAATACACAACAGCAGTAACTGAATTATAGTGTCCTAATTCAACTACAATCCTAAGTCTGTTGCAAGTGAGAAGTGAAATATTTGATAGTATACCATTGTATTTATTTTTTATTCGAATTGTAGTAAAATATGAAGCCAGGAATTTCAGGAACATCACCCTCACTTAATTCGTTTCCCACAGGTATTAGAGGTTTGTTGTTACAACGTGACTGAAATGAAGGGTTCGTTTGTGAAAAAACGCAAATGTCACGAGTGCCTTCTGTTTATATGAACTGTATTGCAGCCATGGGAGTGAGTAGTTTGAAAAAATTCATTAAATTTGTGTACATCTTTCAAAATACCTAAAGATTTTTCTTTTTTTTTTAGAAACAATGAGTTCCTACTTAAATTACTGGTAACATCCAAATTTCAAATCAGCTCTTTCTAGTGGTGTGTTAAACCGATTTCACGGTGAAATTCCAGTTTGAAGTCGTGCAATTGCTATCTTCCGTCATCAAGTGTTCTCGAGATGATGGGTTCGTTTTATGAAGAAACGCAGATGCCACGAGTGCCTTCTATTATTAGTTTAGACAATCCCGCAACACTGAACTGTATTGCGGACATTGGTTAAGTAGTTGGAAAGGCGCTATTCACATGACAGCCGTTTGATGGATCAATTGATTCTCTTGATTGTTCCTATTGGATTCTCCACCTACAACTATCCATTTTCGAGTTGCCGGGAAAATTAATTAACCTTGACTGTGAATTAGGTCATATGTCAATATCTTGAAAGTCCGTTCAGAAACTGTGGTGATTGTTATGAAAATATAATTGACACAATTTGTCAATTAATAATATTTAATATTATACAAAAATAATCAAATTTATTTACCGAAAGAAATTATTTTAATTTATTATTACATTCATTTCTATTTAGTTACCAGTGATTATCTTCTTTTGTCGATCAAGTCGTCATTGATTTTTCTTCTAATAAAATGTATCATGTCGTCATCTCGTATATCGTCTTCAATAATTTCGTCGTCATCCCTTCTATCACATCATCGATCATTTTTAAAACCGTTTAGTTTATTTTATTCAAACTACTAAACATACAACATGGTGTCAGAAGTGTCGAGTGAGTGATTTGATCAATTTTCTCTTGGATGAACAGGGATTCGGGTATCCACGCGTCCGACACCAGCGACAGCGTAGGTGAGTCAGAAAATTCGTCGTCTACCTCCGTCATAATGTCTAAAGCGAAAATCAGTCTTCCACCAAATATTGGTACTCTAGAAATTGATGGACAATCCACCACAAATTTGGCGCTGAAATGGAAGAATTGGGTGACGCAATTCAAACTTTATTTGGTTGCCGCCGACCTCGAAGAAGAGTCCGACAAAAGAAAAGTCGCTCTTTTGTTATCCCTGATTGGCCCACAGGGAATGGTAATCTTCCAATCATTTGGCGAAGATTCCGAAAAAATTAAATATTCGGACCTATTGAAAAAATTCGAGAACCATTTCACTCCAAAAAAAAACATCACAATTGAGCGCCATAACTTCCTAACTCGGCGCCAGGGAGATCAGGAATCAATCGATGATTTCGTCACCGATCTAAAAAACCTAAGTTTAACGTGCGAATTGGCGGAGCTTAAAAACAGTCTTATAAAAGATGTTCTAATTTGCGGTCTAAATAAGTCTAATTACAACATGAAAGAGAGATTGCTTCAGGAGGATAAGTTGACCTTGGATAAGGCTGTTCAAATTTGCAAGAGCCTAGAATTAACTCATCAACAAGCTCAGTCACTTCAAAAAAAGGCGGATGGAGAGTCGATACATAAAATCTCTCATGGATGGTCTAATAGCCGTAATTCTGCTCCAAGTTCGCGGAACGGTCAACATACAAACGCGTCTGGACATGACTACATCCATTCAAACCGCATCCGATCGCGATCAACATCCAGGCCTAGGACGGATCGGAACAACAGCCATCAAAACACCAGTCAATCCGCATCCCAACAGCGAGGAATGTGTACTAGATGTGGTCAAATTCATCGTGTAAAGTGCCCTGCAGTCGGTCAACAGTGTTCATCGTGCGGGAAATTAAATCATTTTAGTAAAATGTGTCGGTCGAAGTCAGTTCGGAATCGTAAAACGAGTAGTTCCGAAAGAAGTAATGTGAATGCGGTAGTGACCGAAGATGGTGAATACTTCGTATGTCACGTAGAGTCGAGCTATAATAATAGTGAATCAGGATGGTATGTAGATCTAATTATAAATAATGTCAATGTTCGTGCACAACTAGATACCGGAGCACAAGTCAATTGCATGTCAATGAATCAAATTTATGATCTAAATATTGTAAAATTAGTCAGTCCGTCAGATAAAAAGTTAAGTGCTTATGGTGGTACGTCATTAAAAAACATAGGGCATTGCGTATTGCCGTGTACTATCAAGGGTAAAACTTATGATATTATGTTCAATATAATCGACGAAAACGTACCTACTATATTAGGTCTACAAACATGCAAAAAGTTGGGTCTTGTCGAGAGGATATACAGTATCAAGTCCTCTCGCAATGATAATTTGACGTATAATCAACTTCGGAATGAATACAAAGACGTATTCGAAGGATTAGGTTGTTTACCTACTGTTTGTAAACTCACACTAAAACCAGATGCACAGCCGATAATCGATCCTCCTAGACGTCTACCATTTAAATTGTATAATCGGGTTCAATCAGAACTTAAGAGAATGGAGAAAGATGGGGTTATTGCCAAAGTCACTGAACCAACCGAATGGGTTAGTTCTATGGTAGTGACAGAGCGTAAGTCAGGAGCTCTTAGAATTTGCTTAGATCCGCGGAATTTAAATTCTAACCTAATGAGATCGCACTATCAACTCCCAACTCTTGATGTGATAAGAGCACAATTGAACGGATCGTGTGTATTTTCCACTCTAGACGCATGTTCTGGTTTCTGGAACGTCCCTATGGATCCGGAAAGCTCCAAATTGTTAGTTTTTGGGTCACCATTTGGCCGTTTCAAATTTTTACGCCTACCTTTCGGTATCTCGGTAGCGCCAGAAATTTTTCATCGAATAATGGCCGAGAGTTTTGGTGATTTGGAAGGGATCTGTATTTATCAGGATGATTTACTGGTCCATGCTCGAAATGAACATGACCATTACTATAGATTAAAATCTGTATTGGATAGAGCTCGTCAGTTAAATATAAAATTCAATTCAAATAAATGCAGATTTGGCCAAAGTGAAGTAAGATATATGGGTCATATATTTTCAAAACAAGGCATGATTGAAGCTATTTGTGCTATGCCAACTCCGAATGATAAGAAATCTCTTCATAGATTCATCGGTTTAGTCACTTATTTGTCAAGTTTCATTCCAAATTTTTCTCAAGAGTCGTCTGCATTAAATAATTTAATCAAAAAAGATGTTCCATGGCAATGGGAAGAACATCATCAGAAAGCATTTAAAAAACTCAAAAAATTGATAACCGAGGCACCAGTATTAGCACATTTTGAGGTGAACTCGCCTATAGTCTTGTCTGTCGACGCATCACAATTTGCTGTCGGCGCAGTAATTTTGCAAAATAATAAGCCAATTGAATACGCATCCAAAACACTGACAACATGCCAACAGGGTTATGCTCAAATTGAGAAAGAGTTGTTTGCAGTCGTTGTAGGTTGTACAAAATTTAGACAGTATATCTATGGTCAATCATTCATAGTCGAAACAGACCACTCTCCTTTGGTAACCATTTGCAAACGAAATTTAGCAAATGTTCCTAGCAGACTTCAAAGAATGTTATTACAGTTACAAGCCTACGATTTTCAAGTGGTGTACAAGCCGGGCAAGCATATGTATATAGCTGACACGTTATCTCGTGCCCCATTACCTGAAACAGATGACAGTCTTGACGAGGAAATTTCTGTACATGTAAATTTAGTTCGCAGTTCACTTGCAGTATCTCCAGAAACATTATGCGAAATTCGTGAAACTAGCAAAAATGATGAGGTACATATTATGTTAAAAAATTACTCAAAAAACGGATGGCCAAGTTCTAAAAATCAAGTCGAAAATCTAGCTAAGCCTTATTGGGATTTCCGAGCAGAAATTAATGTAATAGATGATCTGTTATTTCGCAATACTAGCATATTAATACCTTTAAAATTGAGAAAATCTATATTGAATAAAATACATTCCAGTCATATGGGAATTGAGCGAACGAAATCGCTAGTTCGAGGCGTTCTATTTTGGCCACAAATGTCCGTTGATATAAAAAATTTAATTGAAAATTGTCAAACCTGTATGAAATTTCGTCCTAATCAGGCCGATGAACCTTTAAAACCACATGTGTTGTCTACATTACCATGGCAGAAAATAGGTGCTGATTTTCTTGACTTTAACAGTGTTAAATATTTAGTTGTAATTGATTATTATTCCAAATATATTGATGTATGCCAAGTTGGTTCAACAAAAGCTCCCTGTGTGATTGCACATCTAAAATCTATGTTTGCTAGATTTGGAATACCGTCGCAATTAATAACTGATGGTGGACCGCCTTTTCAATCAAATGAATTTAGAGAATTTGCCCGTCAATGGGAAATTCAGCACGTTGTTACAAGTCCATACATGAGTAGGTCCAACGGAATGGCAGAAAGTGGCGTTAAAATTGTTGGAAATATTTTGAAAAAATGTCATGATTCAGGTTCAGATCCTTATCTTGCACTACTGCACTACAAAAATGCACCAAAAGGTGAAATGTCATCTCCTGCTCAATTGTTGATGTCGCGACGCTTGCGTTGCACATTACCTATTAGCGAAAACCTTTTAAAGCCAAAATTGATTAATTTTAACAAGCAAATGTCATTAGCTAAAGATAGACAGGATAATTCAAAAAAATACTTTGATAGAAAGAATGTAAAGGCATTGCCACAACTACAAGTTGGAGACAAAGTGCATTATAAATTGAAACCAAATGGTCACTGGATTCCAGGTACAATAATTCAGCCAGCCGGTATGAGGTCATATGTCATTCGCAATCAAGAAGGCTCGGAATATGTCAGGAATAGGAAATTTATACTTAAGAATCCTACACCAATTTTAAAAGAGGTTGAATGTACATCTAAGGACTCATATTATAACTTCAATGAACCTGTCGATAATGTAAAAAATAAGAGTGACAGTGAACAAATCACTTCTCCATGTAATTCTGGTACATGTTCGCCAAAAAGAGAATGTCAGTTTGACTCCGCTTCGTGTAAGCAGCAGAATTACTAAACCAGTAAAACGGTTTTCATTTTCAGAATTTGAAAGACCTAAGTTAAATAAATAATTGAATTTAAAAAAAAAATTTAAAAAAAAAAGAGCGTGTTATGAAAATATAATTGACACAATTTGTCAATTAATAATATTTAATATTATACAAAAATAATCAAATTTATTTACCGAAAGAAATTATTTTAATTTATTATTACATTATTATTACATTCATTTCTATTTAGTTACCAGTGATTAACTTCTTTTGTCGATCAAGTCGTCATTGATTTTTCTTCTAATAAAATGTATCATGTCGTCACCTCGTATATCGTCTTCAATAATTTCGTCGTCATCCCTTCTATCACATCATCGATCATTTTTAAAACCGTTTAGTTTATTTTATTCAAACTACTAAACATACAACAGTGATCAGCCGGCTGATATAATGTTGATGGAATCATCTTTCAAAATAGGTACCTAGAAGATTTTCTTGTTAGAAACAATGAGTTCCTACTTATATTACTGGAAAGTAATGCGTGCCGCAACATCCAAATTTCAAATCAGCTTTTTCTAGAGGTTTAAGCATGTTCCAAAACAGCCAACAAGGAACCCAAGGGAAAAAAGGAACTAAAGTTCGAAAACTGTAAATAATGAAAATAATAATAACCTCGAAACGTGAACCACGTAATAACCTCGAGTTCGAATCAAATAGTTTATAAATGGTACAAAACATCAACTTTGCGACTCCCTTATCCGTTTTATCGGGAAATCCCAGCTGGTTGGCAAAACACGTGATGGCACCTCATGTATTTGTAGTTCAGGGCATTTTGCTTAATGGTGCTGCATCACAAAGGTAGTAAAAAAATTGTATTTACAAATATTCGGCTTTAAACTGAAATTTCTCATCGAATTTGCGATTCCAAACCAATTTTACGGGGAAGATGTTGTTTGAGGATAACAAAGGAAGTATTTCAAGAATAAACGTTGCAAAAGTTCGAACAGTACCAATATGGACAGTGATTAAACCTGGAAAATTGTTTTCAGAGTGTGAAATGGTTTATAAACAGTGTGAAAAGTGTGGTAGGGTTAGTATGTAGTTACGTCGACAACGTTTAATCTAAAAGGACAAATTTTCAACCATGCACAACAGCAGTAACTGAATTATAGCGTCCTAATTCAACGACAGTCCCAAGTCTGTTATGAGTGGGAAGGGCAATTTTTGATTGTATACGATTGTTTTTATTTGTTATTCAAATTGTAGTACGAAACGAGTTAACTAATATTAACTAATAGTAAACCAGGAATTTCAGTAACATCGCCCTCACTAAATTCGTTTCCCACAGGTACTAGAGGTTCTTTGCATAACTGAATTAACGTTGAGATTGAACGAAACAAGAATCACGACAATCGGTTACGAATTAAAACCTTAGTAGCGTCCACAAAATTCGTCGCGAAAATTTGTTCTGCACTAGCCCCTCGAATTGCTATTTTTCGTTGTCAAATGTTCTTGGATCGACTTGAATGTTCACCGAGTCTCGTTCCTACGAGCCAGAGATGAAGGGTTCGTTTGTGAAGAAACGCCGATGCCACGAGTGCCTTCTATTCCTAGTTTAGACAA
>JAVIWC010008295.1:0-12260 GCA_031894815.1 Creontiades dilutus
AATAACCATGAAGAAGCGTTTATCGAAAACGGACTTCGAATTCGTGTTCAGCACCCCGAAAAACCCCTTAGAGAGTAGGTTTGAAAGGGATTAAACAGAGATAATTTTTGAGCAATTTTGATGAAAAATCGCGAAAATAACCATGAAGGAAGCGTTTTATCGAAAAACGGACTTCAGAATTCGTGTTCAGCACCCCGAAAAACCCCTTAGAGAGTAGGTTTGAAAGGGATTAAACAGAGATAATTTTTGAGCAATTTTGATGAAAAATCGCGAAAATAACCATGAAGGAAGCGTTTTATCGAAAACGGACTTCGAATTCGTGTTCAGCACCCCGAAAAACCCCTTAGAGAGTAGGTTTGAAAGGGATTAAACAGAGATAATTTTTGAGCAATTTTGATGAAAAAAATCGCGAAAATAACCATGAAGGAAGCGTTTTATCGAAAAACGGACTTCGAATTCGTGTTCAGCACCCCCGAAAACCCATGAAAAATCGCGAAAATAACCATGAAGGAAGCGTTTTATCGAAAACGGACTTCGAATTCGTGTTCAGCACCCCGAAAACCCCTTAGAGAGTAGGTTTGAAAGGGATTAAACAGAGATAATTTTTGAGCAATTTTGATGAAAAATCGCGAAAATAACCATGAAGGAAGCGTTTTATCGAAAAACGGACTTCGAATTCGTGTTCAGCACCCCGAAAAACCCCTTAGAGAGTAGGTTTGAAAGGGATTAAACAGAGATAATTTTTGAGCAATTTTGATGAAAAATCGCGAAAATAACCATGAAGGAAGCGTTTTATCGAAAAACGGACTTCGAATTCGTGTTCAGCACCCCGAAAAACCCCTTAGAGAGTAGGTTTGAAAGGGATTAAACAGAGATAATTTTTGAGCAATTTTGATGAAAAATCGCGAAAATAACCATGAAGGAAGCGTTTTATCGAAAAACGGACTTCGAATTCGTGTTCAGCACCCCGAAAAACCCCTTAGAGAGTAGGTTTGAAAGGGATTAAACAGAGATAATTTTTGAGCAATTTTGATGAAAAATCGCGAAAATAACCATGAAGGAAGCGTTTTATCGAAAAACGGACTTCGAATTCGTGTTCAGCACCCCGAAAACCCCTTAGAGAGTAGGTTTGAAAGGGATTAAACAGAGATAATTTTTGAGCAATTTTGATGAAAAATCGCGAAAATAACCATGAAGGAAGCGTTTTATCGAAAAACGGACTTCAGAATTCGTGTTCAGCACCCCGAAAACCCCTTAGAGAGTAGGTTTGAAAGGGATTAAACAGAGATAATTTTTGAGCAATTTTGATGAAAAATCGCGAAAATAACCATGAAGGAAGCGTTTTATCGAAAAACGGACTTCGAATTCGTGTTCAGCACCCCGAAAAACCCCTTAGAGAGTAGGTTTGAAAGGGATTAAACAGAGATAATTTTTGAGCAATTTTGATGAAAAATCGCGAAAATAACCATGAAGGAAGCGTTTTATCGAAAAACGGACTTCGAATTCGTGTTCAGCACCCCGAAAACCCCTTAGAGAGTAGGTTTGAAAGGGATTAAACAGAGATAATTTTTGAGCAATTTTGATGAAAAATCGCGAAAATAACCATGAAGGAAGCGTTTTATCGAAAAACGGACTTCGAATTCGTGTTCAGCACCCCGAAAACCCCTTAGAGAGTAGGTTTGAGGGATTAAACAGAGATAATTTTTGAGCAATTTTGATGAAAAATCGCGAAAATAACCATGAAGGAAGCGTTTTATCGAAAAACGGACTTCGAATTCGTGTTCAGCACCCCGAAAAACCCCTTAGAGAGTAGGTTTGAAAGGGATTAAACAGAGATAATTTTTGAGCAATTTTGATGAAAAATCGCGAAAATAACCATGAAGGAAGCGTTTTATCGAAAAACGGACTTCGAATTCGTGTTCAGCACCCCGAAAACCCCTTAGAGAGTAGGTTTGAAAGGGATTAAACAGAGATAATTTTTGAGCAATTTTGATGAAAAATCGCGAAAATAACCATGAAGGAAGCGTTTTATCGAAAACGGACTTCGATTCGTGTTCAGCACCCCGAAAAACCCCTTAGAGAGTAGGTTTGAAAGGGATTAAACAGAGATAATTTTTGAGCAATTTTGATGAAAAATCGCGAAAATAACCATGAAGGAAGCGTTTTATCGAAAAACGGACTTCAGATTCGTGTTCAGCACCCCGAAAAACCCCTTAGAGAGTAGGTTTGAAAGGGATTAAACAGAGATAATTTTTGAGCAATTTTGATGAAAAATCGCGAAAATAACCATGAAGGAAGCGTTTTATCGAAAAACGGACTTCAGATTCGTGTTCAGCACCCCGAAAAACCCCTTAGAGAGTAGGTTTGAAAGGGATTAAACAGAGATAATTTTTGAGCAATTTTGATGAAAAATCGCGAAAATAACCATGAAGGAAGCGTTTTATCGAAAAACGGACTTCGAATTCGTGTTCAGCACCCCGAAAAACCCCTTAGAGAGTAGGTTTGAAAGGGATTAAACAGAGATAATTTTTGAGCAATTTTGATGAAAAATCGCGAAAATAACCATGAAGGAAGCGTTTTATCGAAAAACGGACTTCGAATTCGTGTTCAGCACCCCGAAAACCCCTTAGAGAGTAGGTTTGAAAGGGATTAAACAGAGATAATTTTTGAGCAATTTTGATGAAAAATCGCGAAAATAACCATGAAGGAAGCGTTTTATCGAAAAACGGACTTCGAATTCGTGTTCAGCACCCCGAAAAACCCCTTAGAGAGTAGGTTTGAAAGGGATTAAACAGAGATAATTTTTGAGCAATTTTGATGAAAAATCGCGAAAATAACCATGAAGGAAGCGTTTTATCGAAAAACGGACTTCGAATTCGTGTTCAGCACCCCGAAAACCCCTTAGAGAGTAGGTTTGAAAGGGATTAAACAGAGATAATTTTTGAGCAATTTTGATGAAAAATCGCGAAAATAACCATGAAGGAAGCGTTTTATCGAAAAACGGACTTCGAATTCGTGTTCAGCACCCCGAGAAAACCCCTTAGAGAGTAGGTTTGAAAGGGATTAAACAGAGATAATTTTTGAGCAATTTTGATGAAAAATCGCGAAAATAACCATGAAGGAAGCGTTTTATCGAAAAACGGACTTCGAATTCGTGTTCAGCACCCCGAAAACCCCTTAGAGAGTAGGTTTGAAAGGGATTAAACAGAGATAATTTTTGAGCAATTTTGATGAAAAATCGCGAAAATAACCATGAAGGAAGCGTTTTATCGAAAAACGGACTTCGAATTCGTGTTCAGCACCCCGAAAACCCCTTAGAGAGTAGGTTTGAAAGGGATTAAACAGAGATAATTTTTGAGCAATTTTGATGAAAAATCGCGAAAATAACCATGAAGGAAGCGTTTTATCGAAAAACGGACTTCGAATTCGTGTTCAGCACCCCGAAAACCCCTTAGAGAGTAGGTTTGAAAGGGATTAAACAGAGATAATTTTTGAGCAATTTTGATGAAAAATCGCGAAAATAACCATGAAGGAAGCGTTTTATCGAAAAACGGACTTCGAATTCGTGTTCAGCACCCCGAAAACCCCTTAGAGAGTAGGTTTGAAAGGGATTAAACAGAGATAATTTTTGAGCAATTTTGATGAAAAATCGCGAAAATAACCATGAAGGAAGCGTTTTATCGAAAAACGGACTTCGAATTCGTGTTCAGCACCCCGAAAACCCCTTAGAGAGTAGGTTTGAAAGGGATTAAACAGAGATAATTTTTGAGCAATTTTGATGAAAAATCGCGAAAATAACCATGAAGGAAGCGTTTTATCGAAAAACGGACTTCGAATTCGTGTTCAGCACCCCGAAAAACCCCTTAGAGAGTAGGTTTGAAAGGGATTAAACAGAGATAATTTTTGAGCAATTTTGATGAAAAATCGCGAAAATAACCATGAAGGAAGCGTTTTATCGAAAAACGGACTTCGAATTCGTGTTCAGCACCCCGAAAACCCCTTAGAGAGTAGGTTTGAAAGGGATTAAACAGAGATAATTTTTGAGCAATTTTGATGAAAAATCGCGAAAATAACCATGAAGGAAGCGTTTTATCGAAAAACGGACTTCGAATTCGTGTTCAGCACCCCGAAAAACCCCTTAGAGAGTAGGTTTGAAAGGGATTAAACAGAGATAATTTTTGAGCAATTTTGATGAAAAATCGCGAAAATAACCATGAAGGAAGCGTTTTATCGAAAAACGGACTTCGAATTCGTGTTCAGCACCCCGAAAAACCCCTTAGAGAGTAGGTTTGAAAGGGATTAAACAGAGATAATTTTTGAGCAATTTTGATGAAAAATCGCGAAAATAACCATGAAGGAAGCGTTTTATCGAAAAACGGACTTCGAATTCGTGTTCAGCACCCCGAAAACCCCTTAGAGAGTAGGTTTGAAAGGGATTAAACAGAGATAATTTTTGAGCAATTTTGATGAAAAATCGCGAAAATAACCATGAAGGAAGCGTTTTATCGAAAAACGGACTTCGAATTCGTGTTCAGCACCCCGAAAACCCCTTAGAGAGTAGGTTTGAAAGGGATTAAACAGAGATAATTTTTGAGCAATTTTGATGAAAAATCGCGAAAATAACCATGAAGGAAGCGTTTTATCGAAAAACGGACTTCGAATTCGTGTTCAGCACCCCGAAAACCCCTTAGAGAGTAGGTTTGAAAGGGATTAAACAGAGATAATTTTTGAGCAATTTTGATGAAAAATCGCGAAAATAACCATGAAGGAAGCGTTTTATCGAAAAACGGACTTCGAATTCGTGTTCAGCACCCCGAAAACCCCTTAGAGAGTAGGTTTGAAAGGGATTAAACAGAGATAATTTTTGAGCAATTTTGATGAAAAATCGCGAAAATAACCATGAAGGAAGCGTTTTATCGAAAAACGGACTTCGAATTCGTGTTCAGCACCCCGAAAACCCCTTAGAGAGTAGGTTTGAAAGGGATTAAACAGAGATAATTTTTGAGCAATTTTGATGAAAAATCGCGAAAATAACCATGAAGGAAGCGTTTTATCGAAAAACGGACTTCGAATTCGTGTTCAGCACCCCGAAAAACCCCTTAGAGAGTAGGTTTGAAAGGGATTAAACAGAGATAATTTTTGAGCAATTTTGATGAAAAATCGCGAAAATAACCATGAAGGAAGCGTTTTATCGAAAAACGGACTTCGAATTCGTGTTCAGCACCCCGAAAAACCCCTTAGAGAGTAGGTTTGAAAGGGATTAAACAGAGATAATTTTTGAGCAATTTTGATGAAAAATCGCGAAAATAACCATGAAGGAAGCGTTTTATCGAAAAACGGACTTCGAATTCGTGTTCAGCACCCCGAAAACCCCTTAGAGAGTAGGTTTGAAAGGGATTAAACAGAGATAATTTTTGAGCAATTTTGATGAAAAATCGCGAAAATAACCATGAAGGAAGCGTTTTATCGAAAAACGGACTTCGAATTCGTGTTCAGCACCCCGAAAACCCCTTAGAGAGTAGGTTTGAAAGGGATTAAACAGAGATAATTTTTGAGCAATTTTGATGAAAAATCGCGAAAATAACCATGAAGGAAGCGTTTTATCGAAAAACGGACTTCAGATTCGTGTTCAGCACCCCGAAAACCCCTTAGAGAGTAGGTTTGAAAGGGATTAAACAGAGATAATTTTTGAGCAATTTTGATGAAAAATCGCGAAAATAACCATGAAGGAAGCGTTTTATCGAAAAACGGACTTCGATTCGTGTTCAGCACCCCGAAAAACCCCTTAGAGAGTAGGTTTGAAAGGGATTAAACAGAGATAATTTTTGAGCAATTTTGATGAAAAATCGCGAAAATAACCATGAAGGAAGCGTTTTATCGAAAAACGGACTTCAGATTCGTGTTCAGCACCCCCGAAAACCCCTTAGAGAGTAGGTTTGAAAGGGATTAAACAGAGATAATTTTTGAGCAATTTTGATGAAAAATCGCGAAAATAACCATGAAGGAAGCGTTTTATCGAAAAACGGACTTCAGATTCGTGTTCAGCACCCCGAAAAACCCCTTAGAGAGTAGGTTTGAAAGGGATTAAACAGAGATAATTTTTGAGCAATTTTGATGAAAAATCGCGAAAATAACCATGAAGGAAGCGTTTTATCGAAAAACGGACTTCGAGATTCGTGTTCAGCACCCCGAAAAACCCCTTAGAGAGTAGGTTTGAAAGGGATTAAACAGAGATAATTTTTGAGCAATTTTGATGAAAAATCGCGAAAATAACCATGAAGGAAGCGTTTTATCGAAAAACGGACTTCGAATTCGTGTTCAGCACCCCGAAAACCCCTTAGAGAGTAGGTTTGAAAGGGATTAAACAGAGATAATTTTTGAGCAATTTTGATGAAAAATCGCGAAAATAACCATGAAGGAAGCGTTTTATCGAAAAACGGACTTCGAATTCGTGTTCAGCACCCCGAAAACCCCTTAGAGAGTAGGTTTGAAAGGGATTAAACAGAGATAATTTTTGAGCAATTTTGATGAAAAATCGCGAAAATAACCATGAAGGAAGCGTTTTATCGAAAAACGGACTTCGAATTCGTGTTCAGCACCCCGAAAAACCCCTTAGAGAGTAGGTTTGAAAGGGATTAAACAGAGATAATTTTTGAGCAATTTTGATGAAAAATCGCGAAAATAACCATGAAGGAAGCGTTTTATCGAAAAACGGACTTCGAATTCGTGTTCAGCACCCCGAAAAACCCCTTAGAGAGTAGGTTTGAAAGGGATTAAACAGAGATAATTTTTGAGCAATTTTGATGAAAAATCGCGAAAATAACCATGAAGGAAGCGTTTTATCGAAAAACGGACTTCGAATTCGTGTTCAGCACCCCGAAAACCCCTTAGAGAGTAGGTTTGAAAGGGATTAAACAGAGATAATTTTTGAGCAATTTTGATGAAAAATCGCGAAAATAACCATGAAGGAAGCGTTTTATCGAAAAACGGACTTCGAATTCGTGTTCAGCACCCCGAAAAACCCCTTAGAGAGTAGGTTTGAAAGGGATTAAACAGAGATAATTTTTGAGCAATTTTGATGAAAAATCGCGAAAATAACCATGAAGGAAGCGTTTTATCGAAAAACGGACTTCAGATTCGTGTTCAGCACCCCGAAAAACCCCTTAGAGAGTAGGTTTGAAAGGGATTAAACAGAGATAATTTTTGAGCAATTTTGATGAAAAATCGCGAAAATAACCATGAAGGAAGCGTTTTATCGAAAAACGGACTTCAGATTCGTGTTCAGCACCCCGAAAAACCCCTTAGAGAGTAGGTTTGAAAGGGATTAAACAGAGATAATTTTTGAGCAATTTTGATGAAAAATCGCGAAAATAACCATGAAGGAAGCGTTTTATCGAAAAACGGACTTCAGATTCGTGTTCAGCACCCCGAAAACCCCTTAGAGAGTAGGTTTGAAAGGGATTAAACAGAGATAATTTTTGAGCAATTTTGATGAAAAATCGCGAAAATAACCATGAAGGAAGCGTTTTATCGAAAAACGGACTTCAGATTCGTGTTCAGCACCCCGAAAAACCCCTTAGAGAGTAGGTTTGAAAGGGATTAAACAGAGATAATTTTTGAGCAATTTTGATGAAAAATCGCGAAAATAACCATGAAGGAAGCGTTTTATCGAAAAACGGACTTCAGATTCGTGTTCAGCACCCCGAAAAACCCCTTAGAGAGTAGGTTTGAAAGGGATTAAACAGAGATAATTTTTGAGCAATTTTGATGAAAAATCGCGAAAATAACCATGAAGGAAGCGTTTTATCGAAAAACGGACTTCAGATTCGTGTTCAGCACCCCGAAAACCCCTTAGAGAGTAGGTTTGAAAGGATTAAACAGAGATAATTTTTGAGCAATTTTGATGAAAAATCGCGAAAATAACCATGAAGGAAGCGTTTTATCGAAAAACGGACTTCAGATTCGTGTTCAGCACCCCGAAAAACCCCTTAGAGAGTAGGTTTGAAAGGGATTAAACAGAGATAATTTTTGAGCAATTTTGATGAAAAATCGCGAAAATAACCATGAAGGAAGCGTTTTATCGAAAAACGGACTTCAGATTCGTGTTCAGCACCCCGAAAAACCCCTTAGAGAGTAGGTTTGAAAGGGATTAAACAGAGATAATTTTTGAGCAATTTTGATGAAAAATCGCGAAAATAACCATGAAGGAAGCGTTTTATCGAAAAACGGACTTCAGAATTCGTGTTCAGCACCCCGAAAACCCCTTAGAGAGTAGGTTTGAAAGGGATTAAACAGAGATAATTTTTGAGCAATTTTGATGAAAAATCGCGAAAATAACCATGAAGGAAGCGTTTTATCGAAAAACGGACTTCAGATTCGTGTTCAGCACCCCGAAAAACCCCTTAGAGAGTAGGTTTGAAAGGATTAAACAGAGATAATTTTTGAGCAATTTTGATGAAAAATCGCGAAAATAACCATGAAGGAAGCGTTTTATCGAAAAACGGACTTCAGATTCGTGTTCAGCACCCCGAAAAACCCCTTAGAGAGTAGGTTTGAAAGGGATTAAACAGAGATAATTTTTGAGCAATTTTGATGAAAAATCGCGAAAATAACCATGAAGGAAGCGTTTTATCGAAAAACGGACTTCAGATTCGTGTTCAGCACCCCGAAAAACCCCTTAGAGAGTAGGTTTGAAAGGGATTAAACAGAGATAATTTTTGAGCAATTTTGATGAAAAATCGCGAAAATAACCATGAAGGAAGCGTTTTATCGAAAAACGGACTTCAGATTCGTGTTCAGCACCCCGAAAAACCCCTTAGAGAGTAGGTTTGAAAGGGATTAAACAGAGATAATTTTTGAGCAATTTTGATGAAAAATCGCGAAAATAACCATGAAGGAAGCGTTTTATCGAAAAACGGACTTCAGATTCGTGTTCAGCACCCCGAAAAACCCCTTAGAGAGTAGGTTTGAAAGGATTAAACAGAGTTAATTTTTGAGCAATTTTGATGAAAAATCGCGAAAATAACCATGAAGGAAGCGTTTTATCGAAAAACGGACTTCAGATTCGTGTTCAGCACCCCGAAAACCCCTTAGAGAGTAGGTTTGAAAGGGATTAAACAGAGTTAATTTTTGAGCAATTTTGATGAAAAATCGCGAAAATAACCATGAAGGAAGCGTTTTATCGAAAAACGGACTTCAGATTCGTGTTCAGCACCCCGAAAAACCCCTTAGAGAGTAGGTTTGAAAGGGATTAAACAGAGATAATTTTTGAGCAATTTTGATGAAAAATCGCGAAAATAACCATGAAGGAAGCGTTTTATCGAAAAACGGACTTCAGATTCGTGTTCAGCACCCCGAAAACCCCTTAGAGAGTAGGTTTGAAAGCGATTAAACAGAGATAATTTTTGAGCAATTTTGATGAAAAATCGCGAAAATAACCATGAAGGAAGCGTTTTATCGAAAAACGGACTTCAGATTCGTGTTCAGCACCCCGAAAACCCCTTAGAGAGTAGGTTTGAAAGGGATTAAACAGAGATAATTTTTGAGCAATTTTGATGAAAAATCGCGAAAATAACCATGAAGGAAGCGTTTTATCGAAAAACGGACTTCAGATTCGTGTTCAGCACCCCGAAAACCCCTTAGAGAGTAGGTTTGAAAGGGATTAAACAGAGTTAATTTTTGAGCAATTTTGATGAAAAATCGCGAAAATAACCATGAAGGAAGCGTTTTATCGAAAAACGGACTTCAGATTCGTGTTCAGCACCCCGAAAAACCCCTTAGAGAGTAGGTTTGAAAGCGATTAAACAGAGTTAATTTTTGAGCAATTTTGATGAAAAATCGCGAAAATAACCATGAAGGAAGCGTTTTATCGAAAAACGGACTTCAGATTCGTGTTCAGCACCCCGAAAAACCCCTTAGAGAGTAGGTTTGAAAGCGATTAAACAGAGTTAATTTTTGAGCAATTTTGATGAAAAATCGCGAAAATAACCATGAAGGAAGCGTTTTATCGAAAAACGGACTTCAGATTCGTGTTCAGCACCCCGAAAAACCCCTTAGAGAGTAGGTTTGAAAGGGATTAAACAGAGATAATTTTTGAGCAATTTTGATGAAAAATCGCGAAAATAACCATGAAGGAAGCGTTTTATCGAAAAACGGACTTCAGATTCGTGTTCAGCACCCCGAAAACCCCTTAGAGAGTAGGTTTGAAAGGGATTAAACAGAGATAATTTTTGAGCAATTTTGATGAAAAATCGCGAAAATAACCATGAAGGAAGCGTTTTATCGAAAAACGGACTTCAGATTCGTGTTCAGCACCCCGAAAAACCCCTTAGAGAGTAGGTTTGAAAGGGATTAAACAGAGATAATTTTTGAGCAATTTTGATGAAAAATCGCGAAAATAACCATGAAGGAAGCGTTTTATCGAAAAACGGACTTCAGATTCGTGTTCAGCACCCCGAAAAACCCCTTAGAGAGTAGGTTTGAAAGGGATTAAACAGAGTTAATTTTTGAGCAATTTTGATGAAAAATCGCGAAAATAACCATGAAGGAAGCGTTTTATCGAAAAACGGACTTCAGATTCGTGTTCAGCACCCCGAAAAACCCCTTAGAGAGTAGGTTTGAAAGGGATTAAACAGAGATAATTTTTGAGCAATTTTGATGAAAAATCGCGAAAATAACCATGAAGGAAGCGTTTTATCGAAAAACGGACTTCAGATTCGTGTTCAGCACCCCGAAAAACCCCTTAGAGAGTAGGTTTGAAAGGGATTAAACAGAGATAATTTTTGAGCAATTTTGATGAAAAATCGCGAAAATAACCATGAAGGAAGCGTTTTATCGAAAAACGGACTTCAGATTCGTGTTCAGCACCCCGAAAACCCCTTAGAGAGTAGGTTTGAAAGCGATTAAACAGAGTAATTTTTGAGCAATTTTGATGAAAAATCGCGAAAATAACCATGAAGGAAGCGTTTTATCGAAAAACGGACTTCAGATTCGTGTTCAGCCGAAAATAACCGTGAAGGAAGCGTTTTATCGGGAAACGGACTTCAGATTAGTGTTCAGCACCCCGAAAAACCCCTTAGATAGTAGGTTTGAAAGCGATTAAACAGAGTTAATTTTTGAGACATTTTGATGAAAAATCGCGAAAATAACCATGAAGAAGCGTTTTATCGAAAACGGACTTCAGATTCGTGTTCAGCACCCCGAAAAACAACTTAGAGAGTAGGTTTGAATTGGGATTAAACAGAGATAATTTTTGAGCAATTTTGATGAAAAATCGCGAAAATAACCATGAAGGAAGCGTTTTATCGAAAAACGGACTTCAGATTCGTGTTCAGCACCCCGAAAACCCCTTAGAGAGTAGGTTTGAAAGGGATTAAACAGAGATAATTTTTTGAGCAATTTTGATGAAAAATCGCGAAAATAACCATGAAGGAAGCGTTTTATCGGGAAACGGACTTCAGATTCGTGTTCAGCACCCCGAAATACCCCTTAGAGAGTAGGTTTGAAAGCGATTAAACAGAGTTGATTTTCAGGACATTTTGATGAAAAATCGCGAAAATAACCATGAAGGAAGCGTTTTATCGAAAACGGACTTCAGATTCGTGTTCAGCACCCCGAAAAACCCCTTAGAGAGTAGGTTTGAAAGGGATTAAACAGATAATTTTTGAGCAATTTTGATGAAAAATCGCGAAAATAACCATGAAGGAAGCGTTTTATCGAAAAACGGACTTCAGATTCGTGTTCAGCACCCCGAAATACCCCCGATTAGAGAGTAGGTTTGAAAATTTTCAGATAATTTTTGACATTTTGATGAAAAATCGCGAAAAACAACTTATTCGTGTTCAGCACCCCGAAAAACAACTTAGTAGGTTTGAAAGGGATTAAACAGAGATAATTTTTGAGCAATTTTGATGAAAAATCGCGAAAATAACCATGAAGGAAGCGTTTTATCGAAAAACGGACTTCAGATTTGTGTTCAGCACCCCGAAAAACCCCTTAGAGAGTAGGTTTGAAAGCGATTAAACAGAGTTAATTTTTCAGGAGCAATTTTGATGAAAAATCGCGAAAATAACCATGAAGGAAGCGTTTTATCGAAAAACGGACTTCAGATTCGTGTTCAGCACCCCGAAATACCCCTTAGAGAGTAGGTTTGAAAGGGATCAAACAGAGATAATTTTTGAGCAATTTTGATGCAAAATCGCGAAAATAACCATGAAGGAAGCGTTTTATCGAAAAACGGACTTCAGATTCGTGCTCAGCAC
>JAVIWC010008296.1:0-12238 GCA_031894815.1 Creontiades dilutus
TCCCATGGCTAGCTAGAGCGATTTTTTTCAAATTTTTTCCCCATAATTACCTTTTTAACATTTAAATAGCAAGTTGAGATAATCAGTTTATAGAAAAATTTAAATTAAATAGGAGAAATTGGGACGGCACCTACAGGTGCCTTTGGGCGGCAGAAACCTGGCACCTAGAAGTGCCTAACATTAAATTTTGTATTGGGAAGAAGAATGTACAAGGTATATTACCACTGAATAATACAAAATATGAACGTCATTAAATGTTTCAGGTAAAAGAAAAAAGAGAAAATTATTTTTGGAGTGAAATTCGTGTGAACAGTGGACATGGAGCTCTACGTTGCAACGTTTGCAGTATTTCCTCGTTCGCTTGTGGCACTGTGCCCAGCGGCGGTGCTGTTCACAATCCTCCAATTGGTGAACAAATTTGCTAGAGTTGATTCTTGATGTTGATGGAATGTTTCTTATGGCCGGAAAAATTGTTGGCGTTGTCCCAAAGTTGAATAGCCATTCCTCGAATATTGCTCTCCTGAAGTCACAGTACTTTAGTACGTAAGTGTACTTTTTCAACAGCCATGCATTTTGGTATGAAGCATCGATACCAAAAGTGAATAGCTTGTCCCACCACTTTCTTCCTTCCAGGGAAATACGCTTTGAGTCCAGATTTTGATCGACCTGTCGACACCTCCCATATACAAATTTTACATCTTTGTTTGATTTGGGCATTTCACAGACACATTGGCTTTTTTATTGTAATGTTTTCCGATCCTACCTACTTTTGAGAGTGGTGCTATTCCATGACTGTTTGAGATCAAAGTGACAATTCTATTGTCATTCCATTTAGCCACAATGAAGTTTTCGGTGTTTTTGTATGAAATGGTACCACTTTATTTTTTGGACAATGATTTCGATTCCTCAAGTGGACATTTCAAAGTTCTATTTTGAAGAATCGTTCCAGTTCCTCCGATATTTTTTTTTGGACAGTTCTTCCACCAACTTCACGCTACTGAAGAATCTGTCGAAGTAGACGTTGTGTGGACCAGTACTTTCCGGAAGTCTTGAAATTAGTTCTCAGCACAACAGACTCTCCTAGTCAAAATTCACCTTGCAGCGGTAATATACCAGTTTGTGATCCTTCATATGGTAAGAACGTAATTAGGTATCCGGATTTGGTAACTAATAACCATAACTTATATCCGAACTTCAACACAAACAAAAATGAACACTCAGTTGAAGACCCGACGATGTAGCTAACGTTTCCCAAAGGCACCTGGAGGTGCAACCACGTGGTACAGTTCGAAGTATGGTTTTCCCAAAGGCACCTACAGGTGCTCCCACGAGTTTGCACCAGTCAAAGTGGTAAACAATTTATTAGTATACACGTAAAAACGCTACTGAACATTAATACATTCATAATGCAGTGAAACAAAACAAAGTTATACTTTTCACCAACCTTTTTCTATCCATTTTCGATGAAGGAAAGCCGAGTGTCCACTACCTTGCCCTTATCACTCTGAAGGTTTGACACAAACTGATGCAAATCGCACATGAACACACCTAGCCGCTATAATTTGCAAACAGTACTAGTGTTAGGTCCCGCAGTGGCTACTAAATGTCTCCTAACTCAAATTTGATAAAGAATAGAGTTAACACAGGCCAATAAAGGAAGGGCACCTATAGGTGCCTTTGGGAACTGGCGGGTTAAGGCTTGAAGTGCAAGTGAGAGCGCACAACGAGCTATTAATATTCTGACTACAGACAAATTACAAATAAATAAGGTTAATACAATATAAGATAAAATAAATTTGCTACATTAATGAATGTCAGAAACTACATCGGATATTTGAATTTTAATGCTGGCGTCTTCGGAAATACTCGATCTAGTGGGCAGTGGCGGGGAATGGCCGCGCCCCAGTTACGTTCCGCCAAACTGATCGTATTGAATATTTTCGAATATGTGAGTATTTTCAAATGAATAAGGAGTGAAGTGAGGTGAGGGGTAGTCGAGAGAAGAACTTGATAGTCGTTGAGGTGCCCAGTGGAGGAACAAAAGGGATTTATGCATCTGTATCTGCCTCGTCAACTGGTGAGGTAAGTCTGAAAGCTCCATTGTATAATCTAACTAGTTTAATGGCCCTGCGACGCAGGTTAAAAAGAAATAGGTGAAAAACACATTTTTTTTTTTTTCGTGATTTATTAATTGCGACTGAAAAATTAAATACATTTCATCTAGCAATTTTACATATCAATAAAGGTTCACTCCAAGAGGGTAGGTTTACAGCAAAATCTAGCCCTTTATTATATAGCTCAATTAATTAGCACTGATTTCGATTGCACTTCTATTTCACGCAGCACAACTAAATCCAGTGGTCTGTTTCGCTTGAGACGTCGGATTTCACCTTCGTTGTCCAAAACGTAGAGCATCTCCGGGTTCAGGTGTTTGTGGAGGCGATGTTCATGCTTCCTTGCGTATTTTGCAATAATTTCATAGACTGTCTGCATCCTCAAATCTCGATGAATATCATCGTTTCGCATGTACCAAGGGGCTCCAACTATACTTCTCAGTATTTTATTCTGAAAGGTTTGGATTTTCTTAATATTCGATTTCTTGGCACAGCCCCAGATCTGTATCCCATAGGTCCAAATAGGGCGAAGGATCTGCTTATATATAAGCAGTTTGTTGTGAAGAGAGAGATGGGAATTCCTTCCCATTAGCCAATACATCCTTCTGTACTTGATTTGCTAATTTGCACAGAGGTTAATTCTCCTACCCTGGTCACTCAGGTTTAACAAGTCTCACTGATTCTTCCTATTCAAATTACATGTGAAAGTGAAAATATGAAATATCAATACTTACAACATACTGGTACTGTAAATGGGCAAGACGCAGAAATCCAGGAGGGAACAACTGAAATTCAGAGAGGTAAATTAATTCGCCTAAATACAATTTAATTTTACAATAATTATATTACATTTATGTGATTCTCATTTACAACGGGACAATCGAGGTTTTGATTCTGCTGAAAAAAATTTGTTCTCCTAAATTTACGATTTTTTTATCATACAATCTAGATGTTAGGTACTCTAATGGTATGATGATGTACAATCACGCATGATTTTCGTTTGTTTTCTCAAAATTCAGGTTTCAAAATTTTATAGGTTACGAGAATGGTATGTATCCATGACAATGAGCTTTGTCAACCAAATAACGATAGAATTACGTAAACGATGTGTAGGTAAGGTTGAATGAGACAGATATCTGATTTCAGTTTTTCCTGACTCTGTGCTAGAACAAGTTTCACATTTTAATATTAGTATTTATTTAGTATTAAATACCAAACTTGAAAAAAAAATTGTTTCAAACAGCCACGACGGCTTTTGTGGTAGCCACAACAATGAAGTTTAAAATCGCCACGACAATGAGAAATCAACATTAACCTTCTGCAATTAGGAGTCTAATGAACACTTATAGAAATTGAAACTTGCATTAAATACAGTTTTTACATCTCTACCCCAAGATGAATTCTAAACGAATCAATAAGATTGATTAAGAGTTATTTTCAAACCCATAACAATGAGAAGTATGAAACGTACACACCTGTTTTACAAACGGCTAACTTCAGTTTTGAGCCTCAACTGTATAGAAATGGCGGAAGCATGGTGTTTCCTCAAAGGGCAGGGTTATCAACGTTGAAAAAACTATGAATTGCCAAAAAATGCTCTCATTTGAGAGAGCTACGATGATTTCCTTCAAACCCATGACAATGAGACAGAAGGTTTGGGACAAACTTTGAGCACTTGATTCGTACAGACTATTTAAAAGTTAGTCCCACTTGTAAGCGCACTAACATCCAGTAACTAATTCTAAAAAAATACTAGTTAAAATATTTCCGGTAAAACGTACTTGAAGCGGATAAAATTTCGGATTAAGTTCAAATTCTGATTCACGGACAGACCATGACAATGAGATTAGAGGTACATTCCGATCAATTACCGGCATATACGATGAAGAGTAGCCGAACTTTATGACAGCCATGAGTAGGCCTATTTACCACATAAAATCTACAGAAATAATTTTTGGAAAAAGTTGAACAGAAAATTATTTATCAATGAAGGACAGCGATTGTCCCGTAAAATAGAAATCACCCATAAGACTTGAAAAACTCGATTTCAAAAGAAACTCTTGAAACAAATCCCACAGCAATTACAACAGCAAGTGCGATCCTCACAACATAAGTAGTGATTTTTGTAAGTCCAAGTTCGTTCATATTCTCATTCGTGTGACATTTTTCGTTTCTGGCAAAGTTCAAGCCCTTAGAGGGAGGGAACGAATGAACATAATGTTTGGAAACATAGTAACAGATAGAATGGTGTAAACATGAATTGGGAACGACAATTTTTATATTTGAAAATAAGACTCTCTTCTGAAAGTGAATCACAACCTAAATATATTACTTCAAAACTAATGTCAATGATCATAGTAATCATGAATAATTAAAGCCTAATAAAACACGTGAAAGAGCTAATAAAAACATACCTTTGTGCAATAATTAGCAGTTTCTAAAAGAATCGATTTGGAATCTGTGAATGCACATGAAACTTGAATCAACGAATGAACAGGGTTGATGAATTTTTGTATTTCACGGACAAGTAAAAAGGTACGTTAGGGGGAAAAAATGAAAGAAAATCACGTCTTTAAGCTTGTAGGTTTTCAAATTGGTAACAACGTAGTCAGAGGAACCACGGCTATCTTAATTATGAAGGTATAGTTGAAAAGGGCGGACCAGATAAGTCTTCCATCACTACAACATGGTAATTTCCTCATGAAGAATGTGGAGTGATGTAAATCACAATGAGCATAAATATAAACAGTAATTCACAATTTTATAATTAATACTAATGAAGAATAAAATCAACAACACTTGATTTGAATTTAAAATAAAGGATAAGCCAATGGACGTTAAACAGTGCTGAGTAGCATCCATGTACGCGAAAATGCGAAAAACTGATCGATAATCCATGATTACTTCACGAATTCAAGTAAGAAACATGGTGAAGATATTGCTAAATCTACTCCGTGATGTTTAACAGATAGGTAAGAAATATGAGCTATTCTAAGGCGTGATAAGGGATAACCAGACATGATTTTCATTGTGGACTGAGATATGGTGTGAAATTGGAAAATAATGACGTTGAAATTAATAAAGATTATATCTATGAAAAATATTTATCGAAATATTGAAGGTTAAAAGGTGTGTGGAGTGAATGACGGAACCAGATGAATGCAATGCGGTGTTGTAAATGACAAAGTGAGTCCAAACAATTATGATCATTATGATTATTATGAACTCAGGTCACGAATGAGTCACACAACTTCTTGAGTAGCTACAAGCTCACAAATGTATTTTCCATTTTGGTTTATTATTCAATGAAATGATGAATGAGCCCCTCCCCAGGTCCGTAGCTCAAACCATTCCCGATGTAAGGCCCGATTTATGGTGCCAAATTTGCATCCACATTCACTACATCACTAGGTTACTGCGATCAAAACAAACAAACAAGCAGCTTTTTTTTTCGTTTTTTGTTTTTGTTTTGATCGCAGTAACCAAGTGATGTAGTGAATGTGGATACTGGAGTGAACTCCTAGAAGGGTTTATAGCCGATACAAGGGTTGAAGCATTCTGATATGCATGCTCCATCTTACGAAATTTTGACATTTTCAAATAGAATATGTTTCCATTGTAATCGCTCTTGAAAAAAACGCTGCAAATTCTTTCACTGGGGTTTATTATTCAATGATTCGTGATTTGAATTTCTACTAAGCTTTGGAGTGTGCGTGTTTCACAGGTGATAAAGCGATTATTGAATTTCAGGAGGCACACAAATATGATCAACTGATCAATCCAAATAGGTATTTTGGTTGAGAACCTATTTAAGTGCTCTATGCATATCTCCTGAAATTCAATAAATCACCTTCGCACACTCCAAAGCTTAGTAGAAATTCAAATCATGAATCATTGAATAATAACCCCAGTGAAAGAATTTGCAGCGTTTAAGTATAGCGACCATTTTATTACCGTTTAGTTATATTTTAGGTGGTCAGGGCCGAGGTTGTAATTCGTATCTATTCCATTAACAGGTAGTGCACCATTTTTCGCTGAAGTCTGTCGAAAAGAAGTAAATTCTTTGTAAAGATATTTGCCAAGAATGAGACCATCGTTGTTTAAGTAAGAGCACCCAAGTGATTTTCAAGAAAGTGAAACACTTGGGCGTCATTCAGCTCCCCCCTGCACCGCGTGTGCCTCAGTTTTGAAAGTCACACAGTTCTCAAGATGATAAATGACCTAACATTGGTCAACCTGTTTATGTAACGGGCCGACCCCCGCGGTCCAACTGTTATCTAACTGGACCCCGAGTAAAAGTTTTCAGTTTTTTTTTCTCTCTCTTTCTTTCACGCCGTCAACTCCAACTGAAACTGGAAATGGATCACCCTACAGCGGACAATGGGTCACTCGAATGGCCGAAGAGAGAGAAAGAAAAAAAAGGTCCATCGACACCTGGGAGGTTGCGATACGTTTAGGAAAAACAAAAGGCGCCCGTCACTGCGGTTGAAATTGTCAGGATGAAATAAGACACGGCTGGAAGTTGACGGCAATACGCGGGATAAAGTCGATTCTGGTTTGTTGAGAAACGGGCGTGGAAATTGGGAAGATTTCGAGTTTCACGCTGCTTGAATGTAGTCAGCTGGCTGCCAGGTGTCTGACCTATCCAAAGCCCCTGATAACTGATCAAACACATTGGTAAGTCATGGATGCATTGCAGAGTCGCCCCAATATCCAGTTTTAGATGCCCACAATTATAAAGACATGCAAAAAACGCTGCAAAGTCCTTCACTGGGGTTTATTATTCATTTGGCTTGCATTCATGATTTGAATTTCTACTAAGCTTTGGAGTGTGCTTGTTTCACAGGTGATAGAGCGATTATTGAATTTCAGGAGTTATGCATAGAGCACGTAAATCTGTTCTCAACCAAAATACCTATTTGGATTGATCAGTTGATCATATTTGTGTGCTTCCTGAAATTCAATAATCGCTCTATCACTTGTGAAACACGCACACTCAAAGCTTAGTAGAAATTCAAATCATGAACGCAAGCCAATTGAATAATAAACCCCAGTGAAAGAATGCAAGCGTATTTAAATGTTTATCAGAATGCTTCAACCCGTGTACCGGCTACAAAGCCTTTTAGGAGTTCACTCCAGTATCCACATCACTACATTACTACGTCACTAGGTTACTGCTATCAAAACAAATACAATAATAAACCAAAATAACGCAAATGTTGGCCCTACAAATCGGGCCATACATCGGGAATGGTTTGAGCTACGGACCTGGAGAGGGGCTCATTCGATTCCTCATGGAAAGTTCTTCAAAAAAAGTCCAAATTTATTCCTCCTAGACATTTTTTGAGGTTTTTAGGGATTTTACAAAACTTCGACAACCCTTTAAGGGCACTTTAAATTAAGTGAGAGAGATGGCTAAAGAATTGGGGCGTCGTCGGACCAACATGGATTTTTCCTCAAAATTCCAGATTTTTTGCTCCAGCCGTTTGGGGGAAATCGTGCATACGGTGTACGGCGGACGGATGGAAAATTTTGTATTGCAGATTCGGATTCCACACCCTTTGAAACGTAAACCATGAAATTTTCACTGGGTTAGAATTTTTTTTTCAGGAGCGATTACAATGGTTTATTGCTGAATAATAAACCAACTAGACCAAATTCTTAATCGCGAGAAAAACAGCAAGAAAATTGTAAATTCCAGTAGGTATAGGCTTTAAGCTCAGAGAGCGCAAGATGCTCACTAAGCATCGCTTGAACGGATCAGCCATTACCTCCTTAATGTGTTTCAATGTGTGCTGATTGTGTTTAATAATGTACACATAGTAATAGCGAGGTTGTGTAATTAGTGTTTGCCAGGGACGGAGAGCTATTAAGCCCTGCTCGCTTCATATTTGCTAAACAAACCGCTTAATCAATCAATCCGTAATTTTCTTTAATTCTATTTGGCTTAAGATTTCTCCATACAGCCATATTTACAAATATTAGTGTAATATTACTTCTTTATAACAGATTACACGTATCATCAAAATCAATTATAAATAACTCTATTATTGATGAATGGTTATATATTTTAACTAGAGAGGTTTAACTAGAGTTCGGATCATTATGCAAAAAAAAAAAACTAGCCGAAATGTGCAACAAAAGTTAGCAACGCTTTAGGAGAGGTAGGTACATTATTTTGTGTTGAGTGGAACTTGGCTAGTTGCAAGTAGGAAATAAAGTTTACGAGATGACGATATAACGATTTATCACTATTACCCCCTCCATCCTCCCCCTTTCATAATGAAAATTGAATGTGCTGAAATATGTTTAACATTGTACAACCATCTTGTAACATCTCTGGGTAAGTCTATACAAGTGCACTGACGTATTGAGGGTTCGTGTGATTCTGAATATCCAATTCTCAATCTATGGATTTCCCACCATACATATAACTCGACACACCAGTTTCGTGCTCCGTACCCAGTGGCGTGTACTCTCACTGAAGGCAACTTCTTATCCCCAGGCCATGCGTGTTCTTTGAATTCTTTCCCTCACAAAAGTTTTGCTTTCAATGCTGGATGCTCTTATTCTCACGATTATATAATTTTTAATGAGGCATTATCGTGTGTAACACGTAATAACTAAAGATTTGCCACGTTAAGCCTTGCGTGTTTCATTTTTACATAAATCAATAATTTTGAAAAAAAAAACAAAGTCTTGGAGGAACCATTAAAAAACAATCAGCATATGAGCGAAGTTTTCTGTTTCAAGGGTTGAATACGAGTAAATATTTCTGGATCGACACTAAATTTTGACGGTAAATTCTACCAAAATACCTGCTTTCATCTGTCAGTGCACGAAAAAAGGAGCCATTACGTGATAACGTGAGGATTTTGGTTTATTTTTCAATAATAAACCATTGTAATCGCTCTTGAAAACAAAAATTGGTTTAACCCCCCCTGAAAATTTCTTGGTTTACGTTTCAAAGGGTGTACAATCCTAATCTGAAATAAAAAATTTTCCGTCCGTCCGCCGTACGCCGTATGCACGATTTCTCTCAAATGGCAGGAGCAAAAAATCGGAAATTTTCAGGAAAAATCAATATTGGTCCGACTACGCCCCAATTCTTTAGCCAGCTCTCTCACTTAATTTAAAGTGCCCTTTAAGGGTTGTCAAAGTTTTGTAAAATCCCTAAAAACTTAAAAAAAAGTCAAGGCGGCCCAAATTTGGACTTGAATTTGGACTTTTTTGAAGAACTTTCCATGAGGAATCGAATGAGCCCTTCCTCAGGTCCTTAGCTCAAACCATTCCCGATGTATTTATGGTGCCAACATTTGCATCCACATTCAGTACATCACTAGGTTACTGTGATCAAAATAAACACGAGAGTTTTTTGTTTTGTTTTGATCCCAGTAACCTAGTGATGTAGTGAATGTGGATACTGGAGTGGACTCCTAAAAGGGTTTATAGCCGATTCACGGGTTGAAACATTCTGATATGCATGCTCCGTCTTAAGAAATTAAAAACTTTCAAATAGAATATTTTTCCATTGTAATTGCTTTTGAAAAACGCTGCAAATTCTTTCACTGGGTTTTATTATTCAATGATTCATGATTTAAATTTCTACTAAGCTTTGGAGTGTGCGAGTTTCACAGGTGATAGAGCGATTATTGAATTTCAGGAGATGTGCAAAGAGCACTCAAATCGGTTCTCAACCAAAATAACTATTTGGATCGATCAGTTGATCATATTTGTGTGCCTCCTGAAATTCAATAATCGTTCTATCACCTGTGAAACACGCACACTCCAAAGCTTAGTAGAAATTCAAATCATGAGTCATTGAATAATAAACCCCAGTGAAAGAATTTGCAGCGTTTTTTTCCAAGTTTTACTGCACCATGTAGGCAGTAACTTATTGACAATATTAATCTGAGTAAATCTCAACATAATTATTGGGACTCAAGATCCATTACTCCAGTCCATGTCCTTCTGAGGTTCGGCACATTCACTTCGTACACAACTTCATGTGGTTTTTTGCCCTTAATGAACCTAGTTGGGTTTTGCACATCAAATAGCTTCACAGCTTCTTCATTGACACGACTTCGTAGTCTGGCTAGATGAGTGGTAGCCCTTTGTTAGATTGCCCTCTTCCAGTTTCGCAGAGCATCGTTTCGGAAGTACCACGGCGCGTCAGTGATGCACCGCAGTATGGTATTCTGAAAACGCTGGATAATCAGTCTATTGATTGGAGCTGTACAGCCCCACAACTGTGCCCCGTACGTCCAAACTAGCTTAAGTACTTGATTATACAGCAGCCTTCTTCAGCATTTAAGTTTTATCACCATTCAGCCTTCTTCTTTTTCACATGTTCTTTCCACCTGAGCTTGGCGTCAATCGTCACATCCAGGTATTTGGCTATATTCGCGTAGAGGATTGCCATGTTGTTGAGGAATAGTGGGATGTAGTTGATTTTGTGGTTGGTGAAATCAACATGCACCGAATTTGTCTCATTTAACCTTATCCTCCATTTTGGACGTCCAATGACTGATTATGGAGATAGATCCGTTGAGTTTGCTGATTTACCAACTGCCAGGATTGAAGTGTCGTCAGCGAACGTCACTGTGATTTTTCCTGGGAACTCAGGTAAATTGCATGTAATAACGTTAGGATGAAATATGCTTTCGCTTGATTAAAAGAAGTAACTTATGAAATGTGAGAAAATGATAATAATCAGGCTTTCAAAACCAATTTTAATATACAAAAACTTAATGGTGGTGCTTCAAAACAATCAATTTCATTCTTTTATAAAATATTTTTCTCACCGTTTCTCACGTTATTAGCTTTTTTCCACAATTCATAAAATGTTTGCATTAAAATTGTGATTTTAAATTTCAAAAAATTAGAGAACAGAATTTGGGAAGACAGGTTATTCTAATGTCTTTTTTTCATTCTGAATCGATTCCTAAGTCAATTTAATTATTTCTTTCCAAAATAATGAGTTTTTTAATTTTTGTTCTGTTTTTCCCTCTGTACGCCGCCAAATAGTGCGGCTTTCATGTTTGCGGCCTCTTTCTTTGATGATCACCGCCACTATGCTTGACCGCTCACTTGATTCCATAAGTATTACTAAGTACTGTATTTAAAAAAATTTTAATTGGGTTTTTCAAATTGTCTCACGAGCCAGCTGTTGGCCATATGTGCTTTGAACGAAAGTTCGCACTAACGTATATTAAAAATGATGATTTTTTCTAAGCATTTGTTATTTGGAGGTTTTACGAGGATCGTCACGTTGTCGTCTGTAATGGTCGGACGTCGGACGTTCAGACTCGGGAGCAATTAGCCGGAGGCGCGAAAATGAATTCGTTTCGGGGAAGCCGCCGAGCGAGGTCGCGGCCTTCCAATTTATTTGTTTTGTTTCGGATGTGGACGGGTCGGGTTGACGGCCCAGTCCCACGTTCCCCAAGTTAGGAGGTTCCCCATATTAGGGCGGCATATTTGGACTTGCTTATGAGGAGAATCCCCATACAAGGGACAGTTACGATGGCATCACAAGAGACAAACATCACCACTAACTCCCCGTCTAACGTCACATTATAGCCGTTAGGCTTTAAGCGGAAATCATCAGGGGGTGCAGGGGGCGAAGCCCCCGCCGAGGCTTGCTTGGAAATGCTGTCTAGGTACTTAATTTTGTCGATAGGTACCTATCATTTGATTTGGGAAAGATTTCATTTGCTTTGCAAAATTTTTTATTTGATATGGAAAAGGTTTTTTTTTTGCTTGGAAGCGCCATACATAATTTTCTTTTTCTCTTTCGATAAATATACGAGATTTGATTAATTTTTGAACGCTTTTTCCTATTTTAATGTTTGAACGAGCCGGACTCGCTGAATTTCTAGGACTAGGCGGGACTAAGAGGTTTAACGTGTTGTTTGAATTAGAGACAAATCTCCCGGTTCGTTAGCCCCAGTTTAGCAGCCAAGTTCAGAATGAGATTTTTAAATAGTTTTTTTCGTTTCAAAACGAGAGAAAAAAAGAATGGAGACGAATGTTACAGTGACTCTGGCTATGGAAGAAGGTCATATGAATTATTGGAGAGTGAAAGATGGGAGGGGTGAGGATGAAGGGATAGTTATGGAGCAGTA
>JAVIWC010008297.1:0-11736 GCA_031894815.1 Creontiades dilutus
ATTAAACAGGTTAATTTTTGAGCAATTTTGATGAAAAAACGCGAAAATAACCATGAAGGAAGCGTTTTATCGAAAAACGGACTTCAGATTCGTGTTCAGCACCCCGAAAAACCCCTTAGAGAGTAGGTTTGAAAGCGATTAAACAGAGTTAATTTTTGAGCAATTTTGATGAAAAAACGCGAAAATAACCATGAAGGAAGCGTTTTATCGAAAAACGGACTTCAGATTCGTGTTCAGCACCCCGAAAAACCCCTTAGAGAGTAGGTTTGAAAGCGATTAAACAGAGTTAATTTTTGAGCAATTTTGATGAAAAAACGCGAAAATAACCATGAAGGAAGCGTTTTATCGAAAAACGGACTTCAGATTCGTGTTCAGCACCCCGAAAAACCCCTTAGAGAGTAGGTTTGAAAGCGATTAAACAGAGTTAATTTTTGAGCAATTTTGATGAAAAAACGCGAAAATAACCATGAAGGAAGCGTTTTATCGAAAAACGGACTTCAGATTCGTGTTCAGCACCCCGAAAAACCCCTTAGAGAGTAGGTTTGAAAGCGATTAAACAGAGTTAATTTTTGAGCAATTTTGATGAAAAAACGCGAAAATAACCATGAAGGAAGCGTTTTATCGAAAAACGGACTTCAGATTCGTGTTCAGCACCCCGAAAAACCCCTTAGAGAGTAGGTTTGAAAGCGATTAAACAGAGTTAATTTTTGAGCAATTTTGATGAAAAAACGCGAAAATAACCATGAAGGAAGCGTTTTATCGAAAAACGGACTTCAGATTCGTGTTCAGCACCCCGAAAAACCCCTTAGAGAGTAGGTTTGAAAGCGATTAAACAGAGTTAATTTTTGAGCAATTTTGATGAAAAAACGCGAAAATAACCATGAAGGAAGCGTTTTATCGAAAAACGGACTTCAGATTCGTGTTCAGCACCCCGAAAAACCCCTTAGAGAGTAGGTTTGAAAGCGATTAAACAGAGTTAATTTTTGAGCAATTTTGATGAAAAAACGCGAAAATAACCATGAAGGAAGCGTTTTATCGAAAAACGGACTTCAGATTCGTGTTCAGCACCCCGAAAAACCCCTTAGAGAGTAGGTTTGAAAGCGATTAAACAGAGTTAATTTTTGAGCAATTTTGATGAAAAAACGCGAAAATAACCATGAAGGAAGCGTTTTATCGAAAAAGGACTTCAGATTCGTGTTCAGCACCCCGAAAAACCCCTTAGAGAGTAGGTTTGAAAGCGATTAAACAGAGTTAATTTTTGAGCAATTTTGATGAAAAAACGCGAAAATAACCATGAAGGAAGCGTTTTATCGAAAAAGGACTTCAGATTCGTGTTCAGCACCCCGAAAAACCCCTTAGAGAGTAGGTTTGAAAGCGATTAAACAGAGTTAATTTTTGAGCAATTTTGATGAAAAAACGCGAAAATAACCATGAAGGAAGCGTTTTATCGAAAAAGGACTTCAGATTCGTGTTCAGCACCCCGAAAAACCCCTTAGAGAGTAGGTTTGAAAGCGATTAAACAGAGTTAATTTTTGAGCAATTTTGATGAAAAAACGCGAAAATAACCATGAAGGAAGCGTTTTATCGAAAAACGGACTTCAGATTCGTGTTCAGCACCCCGAAAAACCCCTTAGAGAGTAGGTTTGAAAGCGATTAAACAGAGTTAATTTTTGAGCAATTTTGATGAAAAAACGAAAATAACCATGAAGGAAGCGTTTTATCGAAAAACGGACTTCAGATTCGTGTTCAGCACCCCGAAAAACCCCTTAGAGAGTAGGTTTGAAAGCGATTAAACAGAGTTAATTTTTGAGCAATTTTGATGAAAAAACGCGAAAATAACCATGAAGGAAGCGTTTTATCGAAAAACGGACTTCAGATTCGTGTTCAGCACCCCGAAAAACCCCTTAGAGAGTAGGTTTGAAAGCGATTAAACAGAGTTAATTTTTGAGCAATTTTGATGAAAAAACGCGAAAATAACCATGAAGGAAGCGTTTTATCGAAAAAGGACTTCAGATTCGTGTTCAGCACCCCGAAAAACCCCTTAGAGAGTAGGTTTGAAAGCGATTAAACAGAGTTAATTTTTGAGCAATTTTGATGAAAAAACGCGAAAATAACCATGAAGGAAGCGTTTTATCGAAAAAGGACTTCAGATTCGTGTTCAGCACCCCGAAAAACCCCTTAGAGAGTAGGTTTGAAAGCGATTAAACAGAGTTAATTTTTGAGCAATTTTGATGAAAAAACGCGAAAATAACCATGAAGGAAGCGTTTTATCGAAAAAGGACTTCAGATTCGTGTTCAGCACCCCGAAAAACCCCTTAGAGAGTAGGTTTGAAAGCGATTAAACAGAGTTAATTTTTGAGCAATTTTGATGAAAAAACGCGAAAATAACCATGAAGGAAGCGTTTTATCGAAAAAAGGACTTCAGATTCGTGTTCAGCACCCCGAAAAACCCCTTAGAGAGTAGGTTTGAAAGCGATTAAACAGAGTTAATTTTTGAGCAATTTTGATGAAAAAACGCGAAAATAACCATGAAGGAAGCGTTTTATCGAAAAAAGGACTTCAGATTCGTGTTCAGCACCCCGAAAAACCCCTTAGAGAGTAGGTTTGAAAGCGATTAAACAGAGTTAATTTTTGAGCAATTTTGATGAAAAAACGCGAAAATAACCATGAAGGAAGCGTTTTATCGAAAAAAGGACTTCAGATTCGTGTTCAGCACCCCGAAAAACCCCTTAGAGAGTAGGTTTGAAAGCGATTAAACAGAGTTAATTTTTGAGCAATTTTGATGAAAAAACGCGAAAATAACCATGAAGGAAGCGTTTTATCGAAAAAAGGACTTCAGATTCGTGTTCAGCACCCCGAAAAACCCCTTAGAGAGTAGGTTTGAAAGCGATTAAACAGAGTTAATTTTTGAGCAATTTTGATGAAAAAACGCGAAAATAACCATGAAGGAAGCGTTTTATCGAAAAAAGGACTTCAGATTCGTGTTCAGCACCCCGAAAAACCCCTTAGAGAGTAGGTTTGAAAGCGATTAAACAGAGTTAATTTTTGAGCAATTTTGATGAAAAAACGCGAAAATAACCATGAAGGAAGCGTTTTATCGAAAAAGGACTTCAGATTCGTGTTCAGCACCCCGAAAAACCCCTTAGAGAGTAGGTTTGAAAGCGATTAAACAGAGTTAATTTTTGAGCAATTTTGATGAAAAAACGCGAAAATAACCATGAAGGAAGCGTTTTATCGAAAAAAGGACTTCAGATTCGTGTTCAGCACCCCGAAAAACCCCTTAGAGAGTAGGTTTGAAAGCGATTAAACAGAGTTAATTTTTGAGCAATTTTGATGAAAAAACGCGAAAATAACCATGAAGGAAGCGTTTTATCGAAAAAAGGACTTCAGATTCGTGTTCAGCACCCCGAAAAACCCCTTAGAGAGTAGGTTTGAAAGCGATTAAACAGAGTTAATTTTTGAGCAATTTTGATGAAAAAACGCGAAAATAACCATGAAGGAAGCGTTTTATCGAAAAAGGACTTCAGATTCGTGTTCAGCACCCCGAAAAACCCCTTAGAGAGTAGGTTTGAAAGCGATTAAACAGAGTTAATTTTTGAGCAATTTTGATGAAAAAACGCGAAAATAACCATGAAGGAAGCGTTTTATCGAAAAAAGGACTTCAGATTCGTGTTCAGCACCCCGAAAAACCCCTTAGAGAGTAGGTTTGAAAGCGATTAAACAGAGTTAATTTTTGAGCAATTTTGATGAAAAAACGCGAAAATAACCATGAAGGAAGCGTTTTATCGAAAAAAGGACTTCAGATTCGTGTTCAGCACCCCGAAAAACCCCTTAGAGAGTAGGTTTGAAAGCGATTAAACAGAGTTAATTTTTGAGCAATTTTGATGAAAAAACGCGAAAATAACCATGAAGGAAGCGTTTTATCGAAAAAAGGACTTCAGATTCGTGTTCAGCACCCCGAAAAACCCCTTAGAGAGTAGGTTTGAAAGCGATTAAACAGAGTTAATTTTTGAGCAATTTTGATGAAAAAACGCGAAAATAACCATGAAGGAAGCGTTTTATCGAAAAAAGGACTTCAGATTCGTGTTCAGCACCCCGAAAAACCCCTTAGAGAGTAGGTTTGAAAGCGATTAAACAGAGTTAATTTTTGAGCAATTTTGATGAAAAAACGCGAAAATAACCATGAAGGAAGCGTTTTATCGAAAAAGGACTTCAGATTCGTGTTCAGCACCCCGAAAAACCCCTTAGAGAGTAGGTTTGAAAGCGATTAAACAGAGTTAATTTTTGAGCAATTTTGATGAAAAAACGCGAAAATAACCATGAAGGAAGCGTTTTATCGAAAAAGGACTTCAGATTCGTGTTCAGCACCCCGAAAAACCCCTTAGAGAGTAGGTTTGAAAGCGATTAAACAGAGTTAATTTTTGAGCAATTTTGATGAAAAAACGCGAAAATAACCATGAAGGAAGCGTTTTATCGAAAAAAGGACTTCAGATTCGTGTTCAGCACCCCGAAAAACCCCTTAGAGAGTAGGTTTGAAAGCGATTAAACAGAGTTAATTTTTGAGCAATTTTGATGAAAAAACGCGAAAATAACCATGAAGGAAGCGTTTTATCGAAAAAAGGACTTCAGATTCGTGTTCAGCACCCCGAAAAACCCCTTAGAGAGTAGGTTTGAAAGCGATTAAACAGAGTTAATTTTTGAGCAATTTTGATGAAAAAACGCGAAAATAACCATGAAGGAAGCGTTTTATCGAAAAAAGGACTTCAGATTCGTGTTCAGCACCCCGAAAAACCCCTTAGAGAGTAGGTTTGAAAGCGATTAAACAGAGTTAATTTTTGAGCAATTTTGATGAAAAAACGCGAAAATAACCATGAAGGAAGCGTTTTATCGAAAAAGGACTTCAGATTCGTGTTCAGCACCCCGAAAAACCCCTTAGAGAGTAGGTTTGAAAGCGATTAAACAGAGTTAATTTTTGAGCAATTTTGATGAAAAAACGCGAAAATAACCATGAAGGAAGCGTTTTATCGAAAAAGGACTTCAGATTCAAACCCCTTAGAGAGTAGGTTTGAAAGCGATTAAACAGAGTTAATTTTTGAGCAATTTTGATGAAAAAACGCGAAAATAACCATGAAGGAAGCGTTTTATCGAAAAAAGGACTTCAGATTCGTGTTCTTCACCCCGAAAAACCCGTTTTATCGAAAAAGGACTTCAGATTCGTGTTCAGCACCCCGAAAAACCCCTTAGAGAGTAGGTTTGAAAGCGATTAAACAGAGTTAATTTTTGAGCAATTTTGATGAAAAAACGCGAAAATAACCATGAAGGAAGCGTTTTATCGAAAAAGGACTTCAGATTCGTGTTCAGCACCCCGAAAAACCCCTTAGAGAGTAGGTTTGAAAGCGATTAAACAGAGTTAATTTTTGAGCAATTTTGATGAAAAAACGCGAAAATAACCATGAAGGAAGCGTTTTATCGAAAAAGGACTTCAGATTCGTGTTCAGCACCCCGAAAAACCCCTTAGAGAGTAGGTTTGAAAGCGATTAAACAGAGTTAATTTTTGAGCAATTTTGATGAAAAAACGCGAAAATAACCATGAAGGAAGCGTTTTATCGAAAAAGGACTTCAGATTCGTGTTCAGCACCCCGAAAAACCCCTTAGAGAGTAGGTTTGAAAGCGATTAAACAGAGTTAATTTTTGAGCAATTTTGATGAAAAAACGCGAAAATAACCATGAAGGAAGCGTTTTATCGAAAAAGGACTTCAGATTCGTGTTCAGCACCCCGAAAAACCCCTTAGAGAGTAGGTTTGAAAGCGATTAAACAGAGTTAATTTTTGAGCAATTTTGATGAAAAAACGCGAAAATAACCATGAAGGAAGCGTTTTATCGAAAAAAGGACTTCAGATTCGTGTTCAGCACCCCGAAAAACCCCTTAGAGAGTAGGTTTGAAAGCGATTAAACAGAGTTAATTTTTGAGCAATTTTGATGAAAAAACGCGAAAATAACCATGAAGGAAGCGTTTTATCGAAAAAAGGACTTCAGATTCGTGTTCAGCACCCGAAAAACCCCTTAGAGAGTAGGTTTGAAAGGGATTAAACAGAGATAATTTTTGAGCAATTTTGATGAAAAATCGCGAAAATAACCATGAAGGAAGCGTTTTATCGAAAAAAGGACTTCAGATTCGTGTTCAGCACCCCGAAAAACCCCTTAGAGAGTAGGTTTGAAAGGGATTAAACAGAGTTTATTTTTGAGCAATTTTGATGAAAAATCGCGAAAATAACCATGAAGGAAGCGTTTTATCGAAAAACGGACTTCAGATTCGTGTTCAGCACCCCGAAAAACCCCTTAGAGAGTAGGTTTGAAAGGGATTAAACAGAGTTAATTTTTGAGCAATTTTGATGAAAAATCGCGAAAATAACCATGAAGGAAGCGTTTTATCGAAAAACGGACTTCAGATTCGTGTTCAGCACCCCGAAAAACCCCTTAGAGAGTAGGTTTGAAAGCGAAAATAACCATGAAAGAAGCGTTTTATCGAAAAAAGGACTTCAATTCGTGTTCAGCACCCCGAAAAACCCCTTAGAGAGTAGGTTTGAAAGCGATTAAACAGAGTTTATTTTTGAGCAATTTTGATGAAAAAACGCGAAAATAACCATGAAGGAAGCGTTTTATCGAAAAACGGACTTCAGATTCGTGTTCAGCACCCCGAAAAACCCCTTAGAGAGTAGGTTTGAAAGCGATTAAACAGAGTTTATTTTTGAGCAATTTTGATGAAAAAACGCGAAAATAACCATGAAGGAAGCGTTTTATCGAAAAAAGGACTTCAGATTCGTGTTCAGCACCCCGAAAAACCCCTTAGAAAGTAGGTTTGAAAGCGATTAAACAGAGTTAATTTTTGAGCAATTTTGATGAAAAAACGCGAAAATAACCATGAAGGAAGCGTTTTATCGAAAAAGGACTTCAGATTCGTGTTCAGCACCCCGAAAAACCCCTTAGAGAGTAGGTTTGAAAGCGATTAAACAGAGTTAATTTTTGAGCAATTTTGATGAAAAAACGCGAAAATAACCATGAAGGAAGCGTTTTATCGAAAAAAGGACTTCAGATTCGTGTTCAGCACCCCGAAAAACCCCTTAGAGAGTAGGTTTGAAAGCGATTAAACAGAGTTTATTTTTGAGCAATTTTGATGAAAAAACGCGAAAATAACCATGAAGGAATCGTTTTATCGAAAAACGGACTTCAGATTCGTGTTCAGCACCCCGAAAAACCCCTTAGAGAGTAGGTTTGAAAGCGATTAAACAGAGTTAATTTTTGAGCAATTTTGATGAAAAAACGCGAAAATAACCATGAAGGAAGCGTTTTATCGAAAAACGGACTTCAGATTCGTGTTCAGCACCCCGAAAAACCCCTTAGAGAGTAGGTTTGAAAGCGATTAAACAGAGTTAATTTTTGAGCAATTTTGATGAAAAAACGCGAAAATAACCATGAAGGAAGCGTTTTATCGAAAAACGGACTTCAGATTCGTGTTCAGCACCCCGAAAAACCCCTTAGAGAGTAGGTTTGAAAGCGATTAAACAGAGTTAATTTTTGAGCAATTTTGATGAAAAAACGCGAAAATAACCATGAAGGAAGCGTTTTATCGAAAAAAGGACTTCAGATTCGTGTTCAGCACCCCGAAAAACCCCTTAGAGAGTAGGTTTGAAAGCGATTAAACAGAGTTTATTTTTGAGCAATTTTGATGAAAAAACGCGAAAATAACCATGAAGGAAGCGTTTTATCGAAAAACGGACTTCAGATTCGTGTTCAGCACCCCGAAAAACCCCTTAGAGTAGGTTTGAAAGCGATTAAACAGAGTTTATTTTTGAGCAATTTTGATGAAAAAACGCGAAAATAACCATGAAGGAAGCGTTTTATCGAAAAAAGGACTTCAGATTCGTGTTCAGCACCCCGAAAAACCCCTTAGAGAGTAGGTTTGAAAGCGATTAAACAGAGTTTATTTTTGAGCAATTTTGATGAAAAAACGCGAAAATAACCATGAAAGAAGCGTTTTATCGAAAAACGGACTTCAGATTCGTGTTCAGCACCCCGAAAAACCCCTTAGAGAGTAGGTTTGAAAGCGATTAAACAGAGTTAATTTTTGAGCAATTTTGATGAAAAAACGCGAAAATAAATATGAAGGAAGCGTTTTATCGAAAAACGGACTTCAGATTCGTGTTCAGCACCCCGAAAACCCCTTAGAGAGTAGGTTTGAAAGCGATTAAACAGAGTTAATTTTTGAGCAATTTTGATGAAAAAACGCGAAAATAACCATGAAGGAAGCGTTTTATCGAAAAAGGACTTCAGATTCGTGTTCAGCACCCCGAAAAACCCCTTAGAGAGTAGGTTTGAAAGCGATTAAACAGAGTTTATTTTTGAGCAATTTTGATGAAAAAACGCGAAAATAACCATGAAGGAAGCGTTTTATCGAAAAACGGACTTCAGATTCGTGTTCAGCACCCCGAAAAACCCCTTAGAGAGTAGGTTTGAAAGCGATTAAACAGAGTTTATTTTTGAGCAATTTTGATGAAAAAACGCGAAAATAAATATGAAGGAAGCGTTTTATCGAAAAAAGGACTTCAGATTCGTGTTCAGCACCCCGAAAAACCCCTTAGAGAGTAGGTTTGAAAGCGATTAAACAGAGTTTATTTTTGAGCAATTTTGATGAAAAAACGCGAAAATAACCATGAAGGAAGCGTTTTATCGAAAAAAGGACTTCAGATTCGTGTTCAGCACCCCGAAAAACCCCTTAGAGAGTAGGTTTGAAAGCGATTAAACAGAGTTTATTTTTGAGCAATTTTGATGAAAAAACGCGAAAATAACCATGAAGGAAGCGTTTTATCGAAAAAAGGACTTCAGATTCGTGTTCAGCACCCCGAAAAACCCCTTAGAGAGTAGGTTTGAAAGCGATTAAACAGAGTTTATTTTTGAGCAATTTTGATGAAAAAACGCGAAAATAACCATGAAGGAAGCGTTTTATCGAAAAAAGGACTTCAGATTCGTGTTCAGCACCCCGAAAAACCAATTAGAGAGTAGGTTTGAAAGCGATTAAACAGAGTTAATTTTTGAGCAATTTTGATGAAAAAACGCGAAAATAACCATGAAGGAAGCGTTTTATCGAAAAACGGACTTCAGATTCGTGTTCAGCACCCCGAAAAACCCCTTAGAGAGTAGGTTTGAAAGCGATTAAACAGAGTTTATTTTTGAGCAATTTTGATGAAAAATCGCGAAAATAACCATGAAGGAAGCGTTTTATCGAAAAACGGACTTCAGATTCGTGTTCAGCACCCCGAAAAACCCCTTAGAGAGTAGGTTTGAAAGGGATTAAACAGAGTTAATTTTTGAGCAATTTTGATGAAAAATCGCGAAAATAACCATGAAGGAAGCGTTTTATCGAAAAAAGGACTTCAGATTCGTGTTCAGCACCCCGAAAAACCAATTAGAGAGTAGGTTTGAAAGCGATTAAACAGAGTTAATTTTTGAGCAATTTTGATGAAAAATCGCGAAAATAACCATGAAGGAAGCGTTTTATCGAAAAACGGACTTCAGATTCGTGTTCAGCAACCCGAAAACCCCTTAGAGAGAAGGTTTGAAAGGGATTAAACAGAGTTTATTTTTGAGCAATTTTGATGAAAAACGCGAAAATAAATATGAAGGAAGCGTTTTATCGAAAAAAGGACTTCAGATTCGTGGTCAGCACCCCGAAAGACCCCCTAGAGAGTAGGTTTGAAAGCGATTAAACAGAGTTAATTTTTGAGCAATTTTGATGAAAAAACGCGAAAATAACCATGAAGGAAGCGTTTTATCGAAAAAAGGACTTCAGATTCGTGTTCAGCACCCCGAAAAACCCCTTAGAGAGTAGGTTTGAAAGCGATTAAACAGAGTTTATTTTTGAGCAATTTTGATGAAAAACGCGAAAATAACCATGAAGGAAGCGTTTTATCGAAAAAAGGACTTCAGATTCGTGTTCAGCACCTCGAAAAACCCCTTAGAGAGTAGGTTTGAAACCGATTAAACAGAGTTTATTTTTGAGCAATTTTGATGAAAAAACGCGAAAATAACCATGAAGGAAGCGTTTTATCGAAAAACGGACTTCGAGATTCGTGTTCAGCACCCCGAAAAACCAATTAGAGAGTAGGTTTGAAAGCGATTAAACAGAGTTAATTTTTGAGCAATTTTGATGAAAAACCGCGAAAATAACCATGAAGGAAGCGTTTTATCGAAAAACGGACTTCAGATTCGTGTTCAGCAACCACCCAGTAGGTTTGAAAGCGATTAAACAGAGTTTATTTTTGAGCAATTTTGATGAAAAAACGCGAAAATAACCATGAAGGAAGCGTTTTATCGAAAAAAGGACTTCAATTCGTGTTCAGCACCCCGAAAAACCCCTTAGAGAGTAGGTTTGAAAGCGATTAAACAGAGTTAATTTTTGAGCAATTTTGATGAAAAATCGCGAAAATAACCATGAAGGAAGCGTTTTATCGAAAAAAGGACTTCAGATTCGTTTTCAGCACCCCGAAAAACCCCTTAAAGAGTAGGTTTGAAAGCGATTAAACAGAGATAATTTTTGAGCAATTTTGATGAAAAACGCGAAAATAACCATGAAGGAAGCGTTTTATCGAAAAAGGACTTCAGATTCGTGTTCAGCACCCCGAAAAACCCCTTAGAGAGTAGGTTTGAAAGCGATTAAACAGAGTTAATTTTTGAGCAATTTTGATGAAAAAACGCGAAAATAACCATGAAGGAAGCGTTTTATCGAAAAACGGACTTCAGATTCGTGTTCAGCACCCCGAAAACCCCTTAGAGAGTAGGTTTGAAAGCGATTAAACAGAGTTAATTTTTGAGCAATTTTGATGAAAAACGCGAAAATAACCATGAAGGAAGCGTTTTATCGAAAAAACGGACTTCAGATTCGTGTTCAGCACCCCGAAAAACCCCTTAGAGAGTAGGTTTGAAAGCGATTAAACAGAGTTAATTTTTGAGCAATTTTGATGAAAAACGCGAAAATAACCATGAAGGAAGCGTTTTATCGAAAAAAGGACTTCAGATTCGTGTTCAGCACCCTGAAAAACCCCTTAGAGAGTAGGTTTGAAAGCGTTTAAACAGAGTTTATTTTTGAGCAATTTTGATGAAAAAACGCGAAAATAACCATGAACGAAGCGTTTTATCGAAAAAAGGACTTCAAATTCGTGTTCAGCACTCCGAAAAACCCCTTAGAGAGTAGGTTTGAAAGAGATTAAACAGAGTTAATTTTTGAGCAATTTTGATGAAAAAACGCGAAAATAACCATGAAGGAAGCGTTTTATCGAAAAAAGGACTTCAGATTCGTGTTCAGCACCCCGAAAAACCCCTTAGAGAGTAGGTTTGAAAGCGATTAAACAGAGTTTATTTTTGAGCAATTTTGATGAAAAAACGCGAAAATAACCATGAAGGAAGCGTTTTATCGAAAAAAGGACTTCAGATTCGTGTTCAGCACCCCGAAAACCCCTTAGAGAGTAGGTTTGAAAGCGATTAAACAGAGTTAATTTTTGAGCAATTTTGATGAAAAAACGCGAAAATAACCATGAAGGAAGCGTTTTATCGAAAAAAGGACTTCAGATTCGTGTTCAGCACCTGAAAAAGTAGGTTTGAAAGCGATTAAACAGAGTTTATTTTTGAATAATTTTGATGAAAAAACGCGAAAACCATGAAGGAAGGTTTAATCGAAAAAAG
>JAVIWC010008298.1:0-11989 GCA_031894815.1 Creontiades dilutus
TCAGATTCGTGTTCTAGTGAGTAGGTTTGAAAGTGATTAAACAGAGTTAATTTTGAGCAATTTTGATGAAAAAACGCGAAAATAACCATGAAGGAAGCGTTTTATCGAAAAAAGGACTTCAGATTCGTGTTCAGCACCCCGAAAAACCCCTTAGAGTAGGTTTGAAAGCGATTAAACAGAGTTAATTTTTGAGCAATTTTGATGAAAAAACGCGAAAATAACCATGAAGGAAGCGTTTTATCGAAAAAAGGACTTCAGATTCGTGTTCAGCACCCCGAAAAACCCCTTAGAGAGTAGGTTTGAAAGCGATTAAACAGAGTTAATTTTTGAGCAATTTTGATGAAAAAACGCGAAAATAACCATGAAGGAAGCGTTTTATCGAAAAAAGGACTTCAGATTCGTGTTCAGCACCCCGAAAAACCCCTTGAGAGTAGGTTTGAAAGCGATTAAACAGAGTTAATTTTTGAGCAATTTTGATGAAAAAACGCGAAAATAACCATGAAGGAAGCGTTTTATCGAAAAAAGGACTTCAGATTCGTGTTCAGCACCCCGAAAAACCCCTTAGAGAGTAGGTTTGAAAGCGATTAAACAGAGTTAATTTTTGAGCAATTTTGATGAAAAAACGCGAAAATAACCATGAAGGAAGCGTTTTATCGAAAAAGGACTTCAGATTCGTGTTCAGCACCCCGAAAAACCCCTTAGAGAGTAGGTTTGAAAGCGATTAAACAGAGTTAATTTTTGAGCAATTTTGATGAAAAAACGCGAAAATAACCATGAAGGAAGCGTTTTATCGAAAAAAGGACTTCAGATTCGTGTTCAGCACCCCGAAAAACCCCTTAGAGTAGGTTTGAAAGCGATTAAACAGAGTTAATTTTTGAGCAATTTTGATGAAAAAACGCGAAAATAACCATGAAGGAAGCGTTTTATCGAAAAAGGAAACGCGAAAATAACCATGAAGGAAGCGTTTTATCGAAAAAAGGACTTCAGATTCGTGTTCAGCACCCCGAAAAACCCCTTAGAGAGTAGGTTTGAAAGCGATTAAACAGAGTTAATTTTTGAGCAATTTTGATGAAAAAACGCGAAAATAACCATGAAGGAAGCGTTTTATCGAAAAAAGGACTTCAGATTCGTGTTCAGCACCCCGAAAAACCCCTTAGAGAGTAGGTTTGAAAGCGATTAAACAGAGTTAATTTTTGAGCAATTTTGATGAAAAAACGCGAAAATAACCATGAAGGAAGCGTTTTATCGAAAAAAGGACTTCAGATTCGTGTTCAGCACCCCGAAAAACCCCTTAGAGAGTAGGTTTGAAAGCGATTAAACAGAGTTAATTTTTGAGCAATTTTGATGAAAAAACGCGAAAATAACCATGAAGGAAGCGTTTTATCGAAAAAAGGACTTCAGATTCGTGTTCAGCACCCCGAAAAACCCCTTAGAGAGTAGGTTTGAAAGCGATTAAACAGAGTTAATTTTTGAGCAATTTTGATGAAAAAACGCGAAAATAACCATGAAGGAAGCGTTTTATCGAAAAAAGGACTTCAGATTCGTGTTCAGCACCCCGAAAAACCCCTTAGAGAGTAGGTTTGAAAGCGATTAAACAGAGTTAATTTTTGAGCAATTTTGATGAAAAAACGCGAAAATAACCATGAAGGAAGCGTTTTATCGAAAAAAGGACTTCAGATTCGTGTTCAGCACCCCGAAAAACCCCTTAGAGAGTAGGTTTGAAAGCGATTAAACAGAGTTAATTTTTGAGCAATTTTGATGAAAAAACGCGAAAATAACCATGAAGGAAGCGTTTTATCGAAAAAAGGACTTCAGATTCGTGTTCAGCACCAAACGCGAAAATAACCATGAAGGAAGCGTTTTATCGAAAAAAGGACTTCAGATTCGTGTTCAGCACCCCGAAAAACCCCTTAGAGAGTAGGTTTGAAAGCGATTAAACAGAGTTAATTTTTGAGCAATTTTGATGAAAAAACGCGAAAATAACCATGAAGGAAGCGTTTTATCGAAAAAAGGACTTCAGATTCGTGTTCAGCACCCCGAAAAACCCCTTAGAGAGTAGGTTTGAAAGCGATTAAACAGAGTTAATTTTTGAGCAATTTTGATGAAAAAACGCGAAAATAACCATGAAGGAAGCGTTTTATCGAAAAAAGGACTTCAGATTCGTGTTCAGCACCCCGAAAAACCCCTTAGAGAGTAGGTTTGAAAGCGATTAAACAGAGTTAATTTTTGAGCAATTTTGATGAAAAAACGCGAAAATAACCATGAAGGAAGCGTTTTATCGAAAAAAGGACTTCAGATTCGTGTTCAGCACCCCGAAAAACCCCTTAGAGAGTAGGTTTGAAAGCGATTAAACAGAGTTAATTTTTGAGCAATTTTGATGAAAAAACGCGAAAATAACCATGAAGGAAGCGTTTTATCGAAAAAAGGACTTCAGATTCGTGTTCAGCACCCCGAAAAACCCCTTAGAGAGTAGGTTTGAAAGCGATTAAACAGAGTTATTTTTGAGCAATTTTGATGAAAAAACGCGAAAATAACCATGAAGGAAGCGTTTTATCGAAAAAAGGACTTCAGATTCGTGTTCAGCACCCCGAAAAACCCCTTAGAGAGTAGGTTTGAAAGCGATTAAACAGAGTTAATTTTTGAGCAATTTTGATGAAAAAACGCGAAAATAACCATGAAGGAAGCGTTTTATCGAAAAAAGGACTTCAGATTCGTGTTCAGCACCCCGAAAAACCCCTTAGAGAGTAGGTTTGAAAGCGATTAAACAGAGTTAATTTTTGAGCAATTTTGATGAAAAAACGCGAAAATAACCATGAAGGAAGCGTTTTATCGAAAAAAGGACTTCAGATTCGTGTTCAGCACCCCGAAAAACCCCTTAGAGAGTAGGTTTGAAAGCGATTAAACAGAGTTAATTTTTGAGCAATTTTGATGAAAAAACGCGAAAATAACCATGAAGGAAGCGTTTTATCGAAAAAAGGACTTCAGATTCGTGTTCAGCACCCCGAAAAACCCCTTAGAGTAGGTTTGAAAGCGATTAAACAGAGTTAATTTTTGAGCAATTTTGATGAAAAAACGCGAAAATAACCATGAAGGAAGCGTTTTATCGAAAAAAGGACTTCAGATTCGTGTTCAGCACCCCGAAAAACCCCTTAGAGAGTAGGTTTGAAAGCGATTAAACAGAGTTAATTTTTGAGCAATTTTGATGAAAAAACGCGAAAATAACCATGAAGGAAGCGTTTTATCGAAAAAGGACTTCAGATTCGTGTTCAGCACCCCGAAAAACCCCTTAGAGAGTAGGTTTGAAAGCGATTAAACAGAGTTAATTTTTGAGCAATTTTGATGAAAAAACGCGAAAATAACCATGAAGGAAGCGTTTTATCGAAAAAAGGACTTCAGATTCGTGTTCAGCACCCCGAAAAACCCCTTAGAGAGTAGGTTTGAAAGCGATTAAACAGAGTTAATTTTTGAGCAATTTTGATGAAAAAACGCGAAAATAACCATGAAGGAAGCGTTTTATCGAAAAAAGGACTTCAGATTCGTGTTCAGCACCCCGAAAAACCCCTTAGAGAGTAGGTTTGAAAGCGATTAAACAGAGTTAATTTTTGAGCAATTTTGATGAAAAAACGCGAAAATAACCATGAAGGAAGCGTTTTATCGAAAAAAGGACTTCAGATTCGTGTTCAGCACCCCGAAAAACCCCTTAGAGAGTAGGTTTGAAAGCGATTAAACAGAGTTAATTTTTGAGCAATTTTGATGAAAAAACGCGAAAATAACCATGAAGGAAGCGTTTTATCGAAAAAAGGACTTCAGATTCGTGTTCAGCACCCCGAAAAACCCCTTAGAGAGTAGGTTTGAAAGCGATTAAACAGAGTTAATTTTTGAGCAATTTTGATGAAAAAACGCGAAAATAACCATGAAGGAAGCGTTTTATCGAAAAAAGGACTTCAGATTCGTGTTCAGCACCCCGAAAAACCCCTTAGAGAGTAGGTTTGAAAGCGATTAAACAGAGTTAATTTTTGAGCAATTTTGATGAAAAAACGCGAAAATAACCATGAAGGAAGCGTTTTATCGAAAAAAGGACTTCAGATTCGTGTTCAGCACCCCGAAAAACCCCTTAGAGAGTAGGTTTGAAAGCGATTAAACAGAGTTAATTTTTGAGCAATTTTGATGAAAAAACGCGAAAATAACCATGAAGGAAGCGTTTTATCGAAAAAAGGACTTCAGATTCGTGTTCAGCACCCCGAAAAACCCCTTAGAGAGTAGGTTTGAAAGCGATTAAACAGAGTTAATTTTTGAGCAATTTTGATGAAAAAACGCGAAAATAACCATGAAGGAAGCGTTTTATCGAAAAAAGGACTTCAGATTCGTGTTCAGCACCCCGAAAAACCCCTTAGAGAGTAGGTTTGAAAGCGATTAAACAGAGTTAATTTTTGAGCAATTTTGATGAAAAAACGCGAAAATAACCATGAAGGAAGCGTTTTATCGAAAAAGGACTTCAGATTCGTGTTCAGCACCCCGAAAAACCCCTTAGAGAGTAGGTTTGAAAGCGATTAAACAGAGTTAATTTTTGAGCAATTTTGATGAAAAAACGCGAAAATAACCATGAAGGAAGCGTTTTATCGAAAAAAGGACTTCAGATTCGTGTTCAGCACCCCGAAAAACCCCTTAGAGAGTAGGTTTGAAAGCGATTAAACAGAGTTAATTTTTGAGCAATTTTGATGAAAAAACGCGAAAATAACCATGAAGGAAGCGTTTTATCGAAAAAAGGACTTCAGATTCGTGTTCAGCACCCCGAAAAACCCCTTAGAGAGTAGGTTTGAAAGCGATTAAACAGAGTTAATTTTTGAGCAATTTTGATGAAAAAACGCGAAAATAACCATGAAGGAAGCGTTTTATCGAAAAAAGGACTTCAGATTCGTGTTCAGCACCCCGAAAAACCCCTTAGAGAGTAGGTTTGAAAGCGATTAAACAGAGTTAATTTTTGAGCAATTTTGATGAAAAAACGCGAAAATAACCATGAAGGAAGCGTTTTATCGAAAAAAGGACTTCAGATTCGTGTTCAGCACCCCGAAAAACCCCTTAGAGAGTAGGTTTGAAAGCGATTAAACAGAGTTAATTTTTGAGCAATTTTGATGAAAAAACGCGAAAATAACCATGAAGGAAGCGTTTTATCGAAAAAAGGACTTCAGATTCGTGTTCAGCACCCCGAAAAACCCCTTAGAGAGTAGGTTTGAAAGCGATTAAACAGAGTTAATTTTTGAGCAATTTTGATGAAAAAACGCGAAAATAACCATGAAGGAAGCGTTTTATCGAAAAAAGGACTTCAGATTCGTGTTCAGCACCCCGAAAAACCCCTTAGAGAGTAGGTTTGAAAGCGATTAAACAGAGTTAATTTTTGAGCAATTTTGATGAAAAAACGCGAAAATAACCATGAAGGAAGCGTTTTATCGAAAAAAGGACTTCAGATTCGTGTTCAGCACCCCGAAAAACCCCTTAGAGAGTAGGTTTGAAAGCGATTAAACAGAGTTAATTTTTGAGCAATTTTGATGAAAAAACGCGAAAATAACCATGAAGGAAGCGTTTTATCGAAAAAAGGACTTCAGATTCGTGTTCAGCACCCCGAAAAACCCCTTAGAGAGTAGGTTTGAAAGCGATTAAACAGAGTTAATTTTTGAGCAATTTTGATGAAAAAACGCGAAAATAACCATGAAGGAAGCGTTTTATCGAAAAAAGGACTTCAGATTCGTGTTCAGCACCCCGAAAAACCCCTTAGAGAGTAGGTTTGAAAGCGATTAAACAGAGTTAATTTTTGAGCAATTTTGATGAAAAAACGCGAAAATAACCATGAAGGAAGCGTTTTATCGAAAAAGGACTTCAGATTCGTGTTCAGCACCCCGAAAAACCCCTTAGAGAGTAGGTTTGAAAGCGATTAAACAGAGTTAATTTTTGAGCAATTTTGATGAAAAAACGCGAAAATAACCATGAAGGAAGCGTTTTATCGAAAAAAGGACTTCAGATTCGTGTTCAGCACCCCGAAAAACCCCTTAGAGAGTAGGTTTGAAAGCGATTAAACAGAGTTAATTTTTGAGCAATTTTGATGAAAAAACGCGAAAATAACCATGAAGGAAGCGTTTTATCGAAAAAAGGACTTCAGATTCGTGTTCAGCACCCCGAAAAACCCCTTAGAGAGTAGGTTTGAAAGCGATTAAACAGAGTTAATTTTTGAGCAATTTTGATGAAAAAACGCGAAAATAACCATGAAGGAAGCGTTTTATCGAAAAAGGACTTCAGATTCGTGTTCAGCACCCCGAAAAACCCCTTAGAGAGTAGGTTTGAAAGCGATTAAACAGAGTTAATTTTTGAGCAATTTTGATGAAAAAACGCGAAAATAACCATGAAGGAAGCGTTTTATCGAAAAAAGGACTTCAGATTCGTGTTCAGCACCCCGAAAAACCCCTTAGAGAGTAGGTTTGAAAGCGATTAAACAGAGTTAATTTTTGAGCAATTTTGATGAAAAAACGCGAAAATAACCATGAAGGAAGCGTTTTATCGAAAAAAGGACTTCAGATTCGTGTTCAGCACCCCGAAAAACCCCTTAGAGAGTAGGTTTGAAAGCGATTAAACAGAGTTAATTTTTGAGCAATTTTGATGAAAAAACGCGAAAATAACCATGAAGGAAGCGTTTTATCGAAAAAAGGACTTCAGATTCGTGTTCAGCACCCCGAAAAACCCCTTAGAGAGTAGGTTTGAAAGCGATTAAACAGAGTTAATTTTTGAGCAATTTTGATGAAAAAACGCGAAAATAACCATGAAGGAAGCGTTTTATCGAAAAAAGGACTTCAGATTCGTGTTCAGCACCCCGAAAAACCCCTTAGAGAGTAGGTTTGAAAGCGATTAAACAGAGTTAATTTTTGAGCAATTTTGATGAAAAAACGCGAAAATAACCATGAAGGAAGCGTTTTATCGAAAAAAGGACTTCAGATTCGTGTTCAGCACCCCGAAAAACCCCTTAGAGAGTAGGTTTGAAAGCGATTAAACAGAGTTAATTTTTGAGCAATTTTGATGAAAAAACGCGAAAATAACCATGAAGGAAGCGTTTTATCGAAAAAAGGACTTCAGATTCGTGTTCAGCACCCCGAAAAACCCCTTAGAGAGTAGGTTTGAAAGCGATTAAACAGAGTTAATTTTTGAGCAATTTTGATGAAAAAACGCGAAAATAACCATGAAGGAAGCGTTTTATCGAAAAAAGGACTTCAGATTCGTGTTCAGCACCCCGAAAAACCCCTTAGAGAGTAGGTTTGAAAGCGATTAAACAGAGTTAATTTTTGAGCAATTTTGATGAAAAAACGCGAAAATAACCATGAAGGAAGCGTTTTATCGAAAAAGGACTTCAGATTCGTGTTCAGCACCCCGAAAAACCCCTTAGAGAGTAGGTTTGAAAGCGATTAAACAGAGTTTATTTTTGAGCAATTTTGATGAAAAAACGCGAAAATAACCATGAAGGAAGCGTTTTATCGAAAAAAGGACTTCAGATTCGTGTTCAGCACCCCGAAAAACCCCTTAGAGAGTAGGTTTGAAAGCGATTAAACAGAGTTAATTTTTGAGCAATTTTGATGAAAAAACGCGAAAATAACCATGAAGGAAGCGTTTTATCGAAAAAAGGACTTCAGATTCGTGTTCAGCACCCCGAAAAACCCCTTAGAGAGTAGGTTTGAAAGCGATTAAACAGAGTTAATTTTTGAGCAATTTTGATGAAAAAACGCGAAAATAACCATGAAGGAAGCGTTTTATCGAAAAAGGACTTCAGATTCGTGTTCAGCACCCCGAAAAACCCCTTAGAGAGTAGGTTTGAAAGCGATTAAACAGAGTTAATTTTTGAGCAATTTTGATGAAAAAACGCGAAAATAACCATGAAGGAAGCGTTTTATCGAAAAAGGACTTCAGATTCGTGTTCAGCACCCCGAAAAACCCCTTAGAGAGTAGGTTTGAAAGCGATTAAACAGAGTTTATTTTTGAGCAATTTTGATGAAAAAACGCGAAAATAACCATGAAGGAAGCGTTTTATCGAAAAAAGGACTTCAGATTCGTGTTCAGCACCCCGAAAAACCCCTTAGAGAGTAGGTTTGAAAGCGATTAAACAGAGTTAATTTTTGAGCAATTTTGATGAAAAAACGCGAAAATAACCATGAAGGAAGCGTTTTATCGAAAAAAGGACTTCAGATTCGTGTTCAGCACCCCGAAAAACCCCTTAGAGAGTAGGTTTGAAAGCGATTAAACAGAGTTAATTTTTGAGCAATTTTGATGAAAAAACGCGAAAATAACCATGAAGGAAGCGTTTTATCGAAAAAGGACTTCAGATTCGTGTTCAGCACCCCGAAAAACCCCTTAGAGAGTAGGTTTGAAAGCGATTAAACAGAGTTAATTTTTGAGCAATTTTGATGAAAAAACGCGAAAATAACCATGAAGGAAGCGTTTTATCGAAAAAAGGACTTCAGATTCGTGTTCAGCACCCCGAAAAACCCCTTAGAGAGTAGGTTTGAAAGCGATTAAACAGAGTTAATTTTTGAGCAATTTTGATGAAAAAACGCGAAAATAACCATGAAGGAAGCGTTTTATCGAAAAAAGGACTTCAGATTCGTGTTCAGCACCCCGAAAAACCCCTTAGAGAGTAGGTTTGAAAGCGATTAAACAGAGTTAATTTTTGAGCAATTTTGATGAAAAAACGCGAAAATAACCATGAAGGAAGCGTTTTATCGAAAAAAGGACTTCAGATTCGTGTTCAGCACCCGAAAAACCCCTTAGAGAGTAGGTTTGAAAGCGATTAAACAGAGTTAATTTTTGAGCAATTTTGATGAAAAAACGCGAAAATAACCATGAAGGAAGCGTTTTATCGAAAAAAGGACTTCAGATTCGTGTTCAGCACCCCGAAAAACCCCTTAGAGAGTAGGTTTGAAAGCGATTAAACAGAGTTAATTTTTGAGCAATTTTGATGAAAAAACGCGAAAATAACCATGAAGGAAGCGTTTTATCGAAAAAAGGACTTCAGATTCGTGTTCAGCACCCCGAAAAACCCCTTAGAGAGTAGGTTTGAAAGCGATTAAACAGAGTTTATTTTTGAGCAATTTTGATGAAAAAACGCGAAAATAACCATGAAGGAAGCGTTTTATCGAAAAAAGGACTTCAGATTCGTGTTCAGCACCCCGAAAAACCCCTTAGAGAGTAGGTTTGAAAGCGATTAAACAGAGTTAATTTTTGAGCAATTTTGATGAAAAAACGCGAAAATAACCATGAAGGAAGCGTTTTATCGAAAAAAGGACTTCAGATTCGTGTTCAGCACCCCGAAAAACCCCTTAGAGAGTAGGTTTGAAAGCGATTAAACAGAGTTAATTTTTGAGCAATTTTGATGAAAAAACGCGAAAATAACCATGAAGGAAGCGTTTTATCGAAAAAAGGACTTCAGATTCGTGTTCAGCACCCCGAAAAACCCCTTAGAGAGTAGGTTTGAAAGCGATTAAACAGAGTTTATTTTTGAGCAATTTTGATGAAAAAACGCGAAAATAACCATGAAGGAAGCGTTTTATCGAAAAAAGGACTTCAGATTCGTGTTCAGCACCCCGAAAAACCCCTTAGAGAGTAGGTTTGAAAGCGATTAAACAGAGTTTATTTTTGAGCAATTTTGATGAAAAAACGCGAAAATAACCATGAAGGAAGCGTTTTATCGAAAAAAGGACTTCAGATTCGTGTTCAGCACCCCGAAAAACCCCTTAGAGAGTAGGTTTGAAAGCGATTAAACAGAGTTAATTTTTGAGCAATTTTGATGAAAAAACGCGAAAATAACCATGAAGGAAGCGTTTTATCGAAAAAGGACTTCAGATTCGTGTTCAGCACCCCGAAAAACCCCTTAGAGAGTAGGTTTGAAAGCGATTAAACAGAGTTAATTTTTGAGCAATTTTGATGAAAAAACGCGAAAATAACCATGAAGGAAGCGTTTTATCGAAAAAAGGACTTCAGATTCGTGTTCAGCACCCCGAAAAACCCCTTAGAGAGTAGGTTTGAAAGCGATTAAACAGAGTTAATTTTTGAGCAATTTTGATGAAAAAACGCGAAAATAACCATGAAGGAAGCGTTTTATCGAAAAAAGGACTTCAGATTCGTGTTCAGCACCCCGAAAAACCCCTTAGAGAGTAGGTTTGAAAGCGATTAAACAGAGTTAATTTTTGAGCAATTTTGATGAAAAAACGCGAAAATAACCATGAAGGAAGCGTTTTATCGAAAAAAGGACTTCAGATTCGTGTTCAGCACCCCGAAAAACCCCTTAGAGAGTAGGTTTGAAAGCGATTAAACAGAGTTAATTTTTGAGCAATTTTGATGAAAAAACGCGAAAATAACCATGAAGGAAGCGTTTTATCGAAAAAAGGACTTCAGATTCGTGTTCAGCACCCCGAAAAACCCCTTAGAGAGTAGGTTTGAAAGCGATTAAACAGAGTTAATTTTTGAGCAAACCATGAAGGAAGTGTTTTATCGAAAAAAGGACTTCAGATTCGTGTTCAGCACCCCGAAAACCCCTTAGAGAGTAGGTTTGAAAGCGATTAAACAGAGTTTATTTTTGAGCAATTTTGATGAAAAAACGCGAAAATAACCATGAAGGAAGCGTTTTATCGAAAAAAGGACTTCAGATTCGTGTTCAGCACCCCGAAAACCCCTTAGAGAGTAGGTTTGAAAGCGATTAAACAGAGTTAATTTTTGAGCAATTTTGATGAAAAAACGCGAAAATAACCATGAAGGAAGCGTTTTATCGAAAAAAGGACTTCAGATTCGTGTTCAGCACCCCGAAAAACCCCTTAGAGAGTAGGTTTGAAAGCGATTAAACAGAGTTAATTTTTGAGCAATTTTGATGAAAAAACGCGAAAATAACCATGAAGGAAGCGTTTTATCGAAAAAAGGACTTCAGATTCGTGTTCAGCACCCCGAAAACCCCTTAGAGAGTAGGTTTGAAAGCGATTAAACAGAGTTAATTTTTGAGCAATTTTGATGAAAAAACGCGAAAATAACCATGAAGGAAGCGTTTTATCGAAAAAAGGACTTCAGATTCGTGTTCAGCACCCCGAAAAACCCCTTAGAGAGTAGGTTTGAAAGCGATTAAACAGAGTTAATTTTTGAGCAATTTTGATGAAAAAACGCGAAAATAACCATGAAGGAAGTGTTTTATCGAAAAAGGACTTCAGATTCGTGTTCAGCACCCCGAAAACCCCTTAGAGAGTAGGTTTGAAAGCGATTAAACAGAGTTTATTTTTGAGCAATTTTGATGAAAAAACGCGAAAATAACCATGAAGGAAGCGTTTTATCGAAAAAAGGACTTCAGATTCGTGTTCAGCACCCCGAAAACCCCTTAGAGAGTAGGTTTGAAAGCGATTAAACAGAGTTTATTTTTGAGCAATTTTGATGAAAAAACGCGAAAATAACCATGAAGGAAGCGTTTTATCGAAAAAAGGACTTCAGATTCGTGTTCAGCACCCCGAAAACCCCTTAGAGAGTAGGTTTGAAAGCGATTAAACAGAGTTTATTTTTGAGCAATTTTGATGAAAAAACGCGAAAATAACCATGAAGGAAGCGTTTTATCGAAAAAAGGACTTCAGATTCGTGTTCAGCACCCCGAAAACCCCTTAGAGAGTAGGTTTGAAAGCGATTAAACAGAGTTTATTTTTGAGCAATTTTGATGAAAAAACGCGAAAATAACCATGAAGGAAGCGTTTTATCGAAAAAAGGACTTCAGATTCGTGTTCAGCACCCCGAAAACCCCTTAGAGAGTAGGTTTGAAAGCGATTAAACAGAGTTTATTTTTGAGCAATTTTGATGAAAAAACGCGAAAATAACCATGAAGGAAGCGTTTTATCGAAAAAAGGACTTCAGATTCGTGTTCAGCACCCCGAAAAACCCCTTAGAGAGTAGGTTTGAAAGCGATTAAACAGAGTTTGTTTTTGAGCAATTT
>JAVIWC010008299.1:0-11913 GCA_031894815.1 Creontiades dilutus
TTATGGAATGATTTTCACCACCGTTATCGATAAAAGTATTTTTAATACGCAGAGACAGAAGTGTTAACACATTCTGATCTATTTGTCCAACTGCTATATACTTTACCAGAAGGATTGATGTAGGATATTTTTTTGTTTTGGAGACCGGCAAACTAGACAGAACACACATCGAAAGCGTGGACCTATATCGATAGGAGACATCGGATTTTTCAGTATGGCGACGGTCTTATCAGAAAGGGGTCACCTATTCTCGACTTCTACCATGATTTGGCTCGAATAGAGTATTGAACAATGCAGTTCCCCCTTATGTGCCTTTTTTCTGGTATATCTTTCTATCTAACGGACATAAATAATTGCGAATTTCTGTGTCATATTCCCCCTAACGTGCTGCGGCCTTTAATGTTAAGCTTCTCTACAGTACAATAAGCTTGCTTTTTCTTTCAAGTTACTTGGGTGGGAATCTATTCGTTTATATATAAATAGGATCTTTTGATTATGTTCATTTGCTCTCGGTAGTTAGGACGCGAATTCTATTGATTCGACAGCCATTGTTTTCGATTTACAATAATTGTCCACAATGAATCTATCCGATCGATCGTTTTAGGTTTCTGGATCAGTAGACACAATTCTCAGCTAAATTAGCTTTGTGTAAAGAACAATTTTCACTTGACCACGGCTTGTTTGGGATGAACTTCATTGATTAATACTGTGCATCATCTCTTATCATTTCAACTTAAATAAATTTACTTTACATAATTACACAACCAGTGGCATAGATGTTGTATACAAAACACCACTTTCGAAAACGCACACTTGAGGACACTATTTGATTTATCACACTACTAGACTAGGTATATTTACACTTTACACAGATTAACTTAACTTAAGGAACTGAAACTAGAAACTATAGAAATATAGCATTAGCCAACTAAATTAAACCTTCAGCAAACTAAATTAAACTTTTGGCAAACTGAATAACCCTTTTCGCATTAAACCTTCCGCAATTAGAATTAGCCTTTTGAAAATTAGAATTAAAACTTTCGCAAATACAGATATGGACTTGATGTTTAATTCTAATTGCGAAAGGGTAAATTCTAATTGCGAAAAGCTTAATTCAGTTTGCTGAAATTTTAATACAGTTTGCTGAAGGTTTAATCCAGTTTGCTAAAGGTTTAATTCAGTTTGCTAATGCTATATACAAAAATTTTTGATTTAAGAAGATCAGTTTACAAGGAGAGCCATTCCAATTACTGTAATGGTAATCGTAAAAACGATTGCTTTTTCCGATTACAAGTACCTAATGGTAATCGAAAAAACGATTACCACTATAGACTCGGTCTGGAAAATCGTTATTTTCTGTAAAAAGTGTTTTCCCTTTTAGATCGACTTGTTTTTTTTTTTTTTTGTAAGGAATTAATTAAACTCGGAATTAATTGAAAGTAATCGAAATGACCATTACTTTTTCCGATTACAAGTAATCGTAATAGTTTTTTCAATTACCATTATTTGCAATCGGAAAATGTAATAGTTTTATCGATTACCATTACTTGTAATCGGAAAAAGTAATCGTTTTAACGATTACCGTTACAGTAATTGGAATGGTAATTGCGATTACTTTTGGAGTAATTTCAACACCAAAACTTCGGATTTTCAATCTCCTTTTTACTGAAATTGTTACTAGCCAAATATACGTCATTACAATGAAAGTAACAGGAAAATTATTCATTCCTCAAAGTAATGATTACATCTGAACTCTGGTTTTAGAGTTGAACGTTCTTTCGTACAGAGACTCAATTTGCTGGTTTTAATTGAAGTCCTTTTTTCGATGCAAACGCTGTCCACCATGGTTATTTTCGCGTTTTTTCATCAAGATTGCTCAAAAATAAACTCTGTTTAATCGCTTTCAAACCTACTCTCTAAGGGGTTTTTCGGGGTGCTGAACACGAATCTGAAGTAATTTTTTCGATAAAACGCTTGCACAGTTTCATGGTTAATTTAATTGCGTTTTTTCATCAAAATTGCTCAAAAATAAACTCTGTTTAATCGCTTTCAAACTAGATACTAAGGGATGTAATTGTTGCTGATAAAGAATGAATTCCATAAGTTTCTCGATAAAACGAAAATCCTTCATGGTTATTTTCTTGTTTTTTCATCAAAATTGCTCTGAAATAAACTCTGTTTAATCTCTTTCAAACCTACTCTCTAGGGGGTCTTTCGGGGTGCTGAACACGAATCTGAAGTCCTTTTTTCGATAAAACGCTTCCTTCATGGTTATTTTCGCGTTTTTTCATCAAAATTGCTCAAAAATAAACTCTGTTTAATCGCTTTCAAACCTACTCTCTAAGGGGTATTTCGGGGTGCTGAAAACGAATCTGAAGTCCGTTTCCCGATAAAACGCTTCCTTCATGGTTATTTTCGCGATTTTTCATCAAAATGTGCTCTGAAAATCAACTCTGTTTAATCGCTTTCAAACCTACTCTCTAAGGGGTTTTTCGGGGTGCTGAACACGAATCTGAAGTCCGTTTTTCGATAAAACGCTTCCTTCATGGTTATTTTCGCGATTTTTCATCAAAATGTGCTGAAAATAAACTCTGTTTAATCGCTTTCAAACCTACTCTCTAAGGGGTTTTTCGGGATGCTGAACACGAATCTGAAGTCCTTTTTTCGATAAAACGCTTCCTTCATGGTTATTTTCGCGTTTTTTCATCAAAATTGCTCAAAAATAAACTCTGTTTAATCGCTTTCAAACCTACTCTCTAAGGGGTTTTCGGGGTGCTGAACACGAATCTGAAGTCCTTTTTTCGATAAAACGCTTCCTTCATGGTTATTTTCGCGTTTTTTCATCAAAATTGCTCAAAAATAAACTCTGTTTAATCGCTTTCAAACCTACTCTCTAAGGGGTTTTTCGGGGTGCTGAACACGAATCTGAAGTCCTTTTTTCGATAAAACGCTTCCTTCATGGTTATTTTCGCGTTTTTTCATCAAAATTGCTCAAAAATAAACTCTGTTTAATCGCTTTCAAACCTACTCTCTAAGGGGTTTTCGGGGTGCTGAACACGAATCTGAAGTCCTTTTTTCGATAAAACGCTTCCTTCATGGTTATTTTCGCGTTTTTTCATCAAAATTGCTCAAAAATAAACTCTGTTTAATCGCTTTCAAACCTACTCTCTAAGGGGTTTTCGGGGTGCTGAACACGAATCTGAAGTCCTTTTTTCGATAAAACGCTTCCTTCATGGTTATTTTCGCGTTTTTTCATCAAAATTGCTCAAAAATAAACTCTGTTTAATCGCTTTCAAACCTACTCTCTAAGGGGTTTTTCGGGGTGCTGAACACGAATCTGAAGTCCTTTTTTCGATAAAACGCTTCCTTCATGGTTATTTTCGCGTTTTTTCATCAAAATTGCTCAAAAATAAACTCTGTTTAATCGCTTTCAAACCTACTCTCTAAGGGGTTTTTCGGGGTGCTGAACACGAATCTGAAGTCCTTTTTTCGATAAAACGCTTCCTTCATGGTTATTTTCGCGTTTTTTCATCAAAATTGCTCAAAAATAAACTCTGTTTAATCGCTTTCAAACCTACTCTCTAAGGGGTTTTTCGGGGTGCTGAACACGAATCTGAAGTCCTTTTTTCGATAAAACGCTTCCTTCATGGTTATTTTCGCGTTTTTTCATCAAAATTGCTCAAAAATAAACTCTGTTTAATCGCTTTCAAACCTACTCTCTAAGGGGTTTTTCGGGGTGCTGAACACGAATCTGAAGTCCTTTTTTCGATAAAACGCTTCCTTCATGGTTATTTTCGCGTTTTTTCATCAAAATTGCTCTGTTTAAAAAATAAACTCTGTTTAATCGCTTTCAAACCTACTCTCTAAGGGGTTTTTCGGGGTGCTGAACACGAATCTGAAGTCCTTTTTCCGATAAAACGCTTCCTTCATGGTTATTTTCGCGTTTTTTTCATCAAAAAAAACTCTGTTTAATGCTTTCAAATTTTCAATAAACTCTGTTTAATCGCTTTCAAACCTACTCTCTAAGGGGTTTTTCGGGGTGCTGAACACGAATCTGAAGTCCTTTTTTCGATAAAACGCTTCCTTCATGGTTATTTTCGCGTTTTTTCATCAAAATTGCTCAAAAATAAACTCTGTTTAATCGCTTTCAAACCTACTCTCTAAGGGGTTTTTCGGGGTGCTGAACACGAATCTGAAGTCCTTTTTTCGATAAAACGCTTCCTTCATGGTTATTTTCGCGTTTTTTCATCAAAATTGCTCAAAAATAAACTCTGTTTAATCGCTTTCAAACCTACTCTCTAAGGGGTTTTTCGGGGTGCTGAACACGAATCTGAAGTCCTTTTTTCGATAAAACGCTTCCTTCATGGTTATTTTCGCGTTTTTTCATCAAAATTGCTCAAAAATAAACTCTGTTTAATCGCTTTCAAACCTACTCTCTAAGGGGTTTTTCGGGGTGCTGAACACGAATCTGAAGTCCTTTTTTCGATAAAACGCTTCCTTCATGGTTATTTTCGCGTTTTTTCATCAAAATTGCTCAAAAATAAACTCTGTTTAATCGCTTTCAAACCTACTCTCTAAGGGGTTTTTCGGGGTGCTGAACACGAATCTGAAGTCCTTTTTCGATAAAACGCTTCCTTCATGGTTATTTTCGCGTTTTTTCATCAAAATTGCTCAAAAATAAACTCTGTTTAATCGCTTTCAAACCTACTCTCTAAGGGGTTTTTCGGGGTGCTGAACACGAATCTGAAGTCCTTTTTTCGATAAAACGCTTCCTTCATGGTTATTTTCGCGTTTTTTCATCAAAATTGCTCAAAAATAAACTCTGTTTAATCGCTTTCAAACCTACTCTCTAAGGGGTTTTTCGGGGTGCTGAACACGAATCTGAAGTCCTTTTTCGATAAAACGCTTCCTTCATGGTTATTTTCGCGTTTTTTCATCAAAATTGCTCAAAAATAAACTCTGTTTAATCGCTTTCAAACCTACTCTCTAAGGGGTTTTTCGGGGTGCTGAACACGAATCTGAAGTCCTTTTTCGATAAAACGCTTCCTTCATGGTTATTTTCGCGTTTTTTCATCAAAATTGCTCAAAAATAAACTCTGTTTAATCGCTTTCAAACCTACTCTCTAAGGGGTTTTTCGGGGTGCTGAACACGAATCTGAAGTCCTTTTTCGATAAAACGCTTCCTTCATGGTTATTTTCGCGTTTTTTCATCAAAATTGCTCAAAAATAAACTCTGTTTAATCGCTTTCAAACCTACTCTCTAAGGGGTTTTTCGGGGTGCTGAACACGAATCTGAAGTCCTTTTTTCGATAAAACGCTTCCTTCATGGTTATTTTCGCGTTTTTTCATCAAAATTGCTCAAAAATAAACTCTGTTTAATCGCTTTCAAACCTACTCTCTAAGGGGTTTTTCGGGATGCTGAACACGAATCTGAAGTCCTTTTTCCGATAAAACGCTTCCCTGAAAGTCTGAAGAAAGTCCTGAAAAGTCTGAAGTCCTTTTTCCTTCATGGTTATTTTCGCGTTTTTTCATCAAAATTGCTCAAAAATAAACTCTGTTTAATCGCTTTCAAACCTACTCTCTAAGGGGTTTTTCGGGGTGCTGAACACGAATCTGAAGTCCTTTTTCCGATAAAACGCTTCCTTCATGGTTATTTTCGCGTTTTTTCATCAAAATTGCTCAAAAATAAACTCTGTTTAATCGCTTTCAAACCTACTCTCTAAGGGGTTTTTCGGGGTGCTGAACACGAATCTGAAGTCCTTTTTTCGATAAAACGCTTCCTTCATGGTTATTTTCGCGTTTTTTCATCAAAATTGCTCAAAAATAAACTCTGTTTAATCGCTTTCAAACCTACTCTCTAAGGGGTTTTTCGGGTGCTGAACACGAATCTGAAGTCCTTTTTCCGATAAAACGCTTCCTTCATGGTTATTTTCGCGTTTTTTCATCAAAATTGCTCAAAAATAAACTCTGTTTAATCGCTTTCAAACCTACTCTCTAAGGGGTTTTTCGGGGTGCTGAACACGAATCTGAAGTCCTTTTTCCGATAAAACGCTTCCTTCATGGTTATTTTCGCGTTTTTTCATCAAAATTGCTCAAAAATAAACTCTGTTTAATCGCTTTCAAACCTACTCTAAGGGGTTTTTCGGGGTGCTGAACACGAATCTGAAGTCCTTTTTCCGATAAAACGCTTCCTTCATGGTTATTTTCGCGTTTTTTCATCAAAATTGCTCAAAAATAAACTCTGTTTAATCGCTTTCAAACCTACTCTCTAACGGGTTTTTCGGGGTGCTGAACACGAATCTGAAGTCCTTTTTCCGATAAAACACTTCCTTCATGGTTATTTTCGCGTTTTTTCATCAAAATTGCTCAAAAATAAACTCTGTTTAATCGCTTTCAAACCTACTCTCTAAGGGGTTTTTCGGGGTGCTGAACACGAATCTGAAGTCCTTTTTTCGATAAAACGCTTCCTTCATGGTTATTTTCGCGTTTTTTCATCAAAATTGCTCAAAAATAAACTCTGTTTAATCGCTTTCAAACCTACTCTCTAAGGGGTTTTTCGGGGTGCTGAACACGAATCTGAAGTCCTTTTTTCGATAAAACGCTTCCTTCATGGTTATTTTCGCGTTTTTTCATCAAAATTGCTCAAAAATAAACTCTTGTTTAATCGCTGACAAACCAACACTCTAAGGGGTTTTTCGGGGTGCTGAACACGAATCTGAAGTCCTTTTTCGATAAAACGCCTTCATGTTTATTTTCGCGTTTTTTCATCAAAATTGCTCAAAATAAACTTGTTTAATGATTCAAACCTACTCTCTAAGGGGTTTTTCGGGGTGCTGAACACGAATCTGAAGTCCTTTTTTCGATAAACGCTTCCTTCATGGTTATTTTCGCGTTTTTTCATCAAATTGCTCAAAAATTAACTCTGTTTAATCGCTTTCAAACTCACTCTCTAAGGGGTTTTTCGGGGTGCTGAACACGAATCTGAAGTCCTTTTTCCGATAAAACGCTTCCTTCATGGTTATTTTCGCGTTTTTTCATCAAAATTGCTCAAAAATAAACTCTGTTTAATCGCTTTCAAACCTACTCTCTAAGGGGTTTTTCGGGGTGCTGAACACGAATCTGAAGTCCTTTTTCCGATAAAACGCTTCCTTCATGGTTATTTTCGCGTTTTTTCATCAAAATTGCTCAAAAATAAACTCTGTTTAATCGCTTTCAAAACCTACTCTCTAAGGGGTTTTTCGGGGTCACTGAACACGAATCTGAAGTCCTTTTTCCGATAAAACGCTTCCTTCATGGTTATTTTCGCGTTTTTTCATCAAAATTGCTCAAAAATAAACTCTGTTTAATCGCTTTCAAACCTACTCTTTAAGGGGTTTTTCGGGGTGCTGAACACGAATCTGAAGTCCTTTTTCCGATAAAACGCTTCCTTCATGGTTATTTTCGCGTTTTTTCATCAAAATTGCTCAAAAATAAACTCTGTTTAATCGCTTTCAAACCTACTCTCTAAGGGGTTTTTCGGGGTGCTGAACACGAATCTGAAGTCCTTTTTCCGATAAAACGCTTCCTTCATGGTTATTTTCGCGTTTTTTCATCAAAATTGCTCAAAAATAAACTCTGTTTAATCGCTTTCAAACCTACTCTCTAAGGGGTTTTTCGGGGTGCTGAACACGAATCTGAAGTCCTTTTTCCGATAAAACGCTTCCTTCATGGTTATTTTCGCGTTTTTTCATCAAAATTGCTCAAAAATAAACTCTGTTTAATCGCTTTCTAACCTACTCTCTAAGGGGTTTTTCGGGGTGCTGAACACGAATCTGAAGTCCTTTTTCCGATAAAACGCTTCCTTCATGGTTATTTTCGCGTTTTTTCATCAAAATTGCTCAAAAATAAACTCTGTTTAATCGCTTTCAAACCTACTCTCTAAGGGGTTTTTTCGGGGTGCTGAACACGAATCTGAAGTTCTTTTCCGATAAAACGCTTCCTTCATGGTTATTTTCGCGTTTTTTCATCAAAATTGCTCAAAAATAAACTCTGTTTAATCGCTTTCAAACCTACTCTCTAAGGGGTTTTTCGGGGTGCTGAACACGAATCTGAAGTCCTTTTTCGATAAAACGCTTCCTTCATGGTTATTTTCGCGTTTTTTCATCAAAATTGCTCAAAAATAAACTCTGTTTAATCGCTTTCAAACCTACTCTCTAAGGGGTTTTTCGGGGTGCTGAACACGAATCTGAAGTCCTTTTTTCGATAAAACGCTTCCTTCATGGTTATTTTCGCGTTTTTTCATCAAAATTGCTCAAAAATAAACTCTGTTTAATCGCTTTCAAACCTACTCTCTAAGGGGTTTTTCGGGGTGCTGAACACGAATCTGAAGTCCTTTTTTCGATAAAACGCTTCCTTCATGGTTATTTTCGCGTTTTTTCATCAAAATTGCTCAAAAATAAACTCTGTTTAATCGCTTTCAAACCTACTCTCTAAGGGGTTTTTCGGGGTGCTGAACACGAATCTGAAGTCCTTTTTCGATAAAACGCTTCCTTCATGGTTATTTTCGCGTTTTTTCATCAAAATTGCTCAAAAATAAACTCTGTTTAATCGCTTTCAAACCTACTCTCTAAGGGGTTTTTCGGGGTGCTGAACACGAATCTGAAGTCCTTTTTCGATAAAACGCTTCCTTCATGGTTATTTTCGCGTTTTTTCATCAAAATTGCTCAAAAATAAACTCTGTTTAATCGCTTTCAAACCTACTCTCTAAGGGGTTTTTCGGGGTGCTGAACACGAATCTGAAGTCCTTTTTTCGATAAAACGCTTCCTTCATGGTTATTTTCGCGTTTTTTCATCAAAATTGCTCAAAAATAAACTCTGTTTAATCGCTTTCAAACCTACTCTCTAAGGGGTTTTTCGGGGTGCTGAACACGAATCTGAAGTCCTTTTTTCGATAAAACGCTTCCTTCATGGTTATTTTCGCGTTTTTTCATCAAAATTGCTCAAAAATAAACTCTGTTTAATCGCTTTCAAACCTACTCTCTAAGGGGTTTTTCGGGGTGCTGAACACGAATCTGAAGTCCTTTTTCCGATAAAACGCTTCCTTCATGGTTATTTTCGCGTTTTTTCATCAAAATTGCTCAAAAATAAACTCTGTTTAATCGCTTTCAAACCTACTCTCTAAGGGGTTTTTCGGGGTGCTGAACACGAATCTGAAGTCCTTTTTTCGATAAAACGCTTCCTTCATGGTTATTTTCGCGTTTTTTCATCAAAATTGCTCAAAAATAAACTCTGTTTAATCGCTTTCAAACCTACTCTCTAAGGGGTTTTTCGGGGTGCTGAACACGAATCTGAAGTCCTTTTTCGATAAAACGCTTCCTTCATGGTTATTTTCGCGTTTTTTCATCAAAATTGCTCAAAAATAAACTCTGTTTAATCGCTTTCAAACCTACTCTCTAAGGGGTTTTTCGGGTGCTGAACACGAATCTGAAGTCCTTTTTCCGATAAAACGCTTCCTTCATGGTTATTTTCGCGTTTTTTCATCAAAATTGCTCAAAAATAAACTCTGTTTAATCGCTTTCAAACCTACTCTCTAAGGGGTTTTTCGGGGTGCTGAACACGAATCTGAAGTCCTTTTTCCGATAAAACGCTTCCTTCATGGTTATTTTCGCGTTTTTTCATCAAAATTGCTCAAAAATAAACTCTGTTTAATCGCTTTCAAACCTACTCTCTAAGGGGTTTTTCGGGGTGCTGAACACGAATCTGAAGTCCTTTTTTCGATAAAACGCTTCCTTCATGGTTATTTTCGCGTTTTTTCATCAAAATTGCTCAAAAATAAACTCTGTTTAATCGCTTTCAAACCTACTCTCTAAGGGGTTTTTCGGGGTGCTGAACACGAATCTGAAGTCCTTTTTTCGATAAAACGCTTCCTTCATGGTTATTTTCGCGTTTTTTCATCAAAATTGCTCAAAAATAAACTCTGTTTAATCGCTTTCAAACCTACTCTCTAAGGGTTTTTCGGGGTGCTGAACACGAATCTGAAGTCCTTTTTTCGATAAAACGCTTCCTTCATGGTTATTTTCGCGTTTTTTCATCAAAATTGCTCAAAAATAAACTCTGTTTAATCGCTTTCAAACCTACTCTCTAAGGGGTTTTTCGGGGTGCTGAACACGAATCTGAAGTCCTTTTTCCGATAAAACGCTTCCTTCATGGTTATTTTCGCGTTTTTTCATCAAAATTGCTCAAAAATAAACTCTGTTTAATCGCTTTCAAACCTACTCTCTAAGGGGTTTTTCGGGGTGCTGAACACGAATCTGAAGTCCTTTTTCCGATAAAACGCTTCCTTCATGGTTATTTTCGCGTTTTTTCATCAAAATTGCTCAAAAATAAACTCTGTTTAATCGCTTTCAAACCTACTCTCTAAGGGGTTTTTCGGGGTGCTGAACACGAATCTGAAGTCCTTTTTCCGATAAAACGCTTCCTTCATGGTTATTTTCGCGTTTTTTCATCAAAATTGCTCAAAAATAAACTCTGTTTAATCGCTTTCAAACCTACTCTCTAAGGGGTTTTTCGGGGTGCTGAACACGAATCTGAAGTCCTTTTTCCGATAAAACGCTTCCTTCATGGTTATTTTCGCGTTTTTTCATCAAAATTGCTCAAAAATAAACTCTGTTTAATCGCTTTCAAACCTACTCTCTAAGGGGTTTTTCGGGGTGCTGAACACGAATCTGAAGTCCTTTTTCCGATAAAACGCTTCCTTCATGGTTATTTTCGCGTTTTTTCATCAAAATTGCTCAAAAATAAACTCTGTTTAATCGCTTTCAAACCTACTCTCTAAGGGGTTTTTCGGGGTGCTGAACACGAATCTGAAGTCCTTTTTCCGATAAAACGCTTCCTTCATGGTTATTTTCGCGTTTTTTCATCAAAATTGCTCAAAAATAAACTCTGTTTAATCGCTTTCAAACCTACTCTCTAAGGGGTTTTTCGGGGTGCTGAACACGAATCTGAAGTCCTTTTTCCGATAAAACGCTTCCTTCATGGTTATTTTCGCGTTTTTTCATCAAAATTGCTCAAAAATAAACTCTGTTTAATCGCTTTCAAACCTACTCTCTAAGGGGTTTTTCGGGGTGCTGAACACGAATCTGAAGTCCTTTTTCCGATAAAACGCTTCCTTCATGGTTATTTTCGCGTTTTTTCATCAAAATTGCTCAAAAATAAACTCTGTTTAATCGCTTTCAAACCTACTCTCTAAGGGGTTTTTCGGGGTGCTGAACACGAATCTGAAGTCCTTTTTTCGATAAAACGCTTCCTTCATGGTTATTTTCGCGTTTTTTCATCAAAATTGCTCAAAAATAAACTCTGTTTAATCGCTTTCAAACCTACTCTCTAAGGGGTTTTTCGGGGTGCTGAACACGAATCTGAAGTCCTTTTTCCGATAAAACGCTTCCTTCATGGTTATTTTCGCGTTTTTTCATCAAAATTGCTCAAAAATAAACTCTGTTTAATCGCTTTCAAACCTACTCTCTAAGGGGTTTTTCGGGGTGCTGAACACGAATCTGAAGTCCTTTTTTCGATAAAACGCTTCCTTCATGGTTATTTTCGCGTTTTTTCATCAAAATTGCTCAAAAATAAACTCTGTTTAATCGCTTTCAAACCTACTCTCTAAGGGGTTTTTCGGGGTGCTGAACACGAATCTGAAGTCCTTTTTTCGATAAAACGCTTCCTTCATGGTTATTTTCGCGTTTTTTCATCAAAATTGCTCAAAAATAAACTCTGTTTAATCGCTTTCAAACCTACTCTCTAAGGGGTTTTTCGGGGTGCTGAACACGAATCTGAAGTCCTTTTTCGATAAAACGCTTCCTTCATGGTTATTTTCGCGTTTTTTCATCAAAATTGCTCAAAAATAAACTCTGTTTCTGAAATCCTTTTTTTTCCCCC